>JAREIS010001645.1:0-28632 GCA_030060385.1 Muscicapa striata striata
TGACAGGTCCAGCTGATCCTGGCAGGTCTGGGGCTACTGCTCATCAGGGCCTGGAGCACTGGGGCCTCGTACTATCCTTCCTTTGGAAAAGAAGCATTCATCTTTCCACAGCTAAAATCGATGCTCCTCCTGAAAACTTCCCTATATGCAAGGGTTCTCCGAAACTATAGCTGCCAGGACTGAGAGCTCTGGCTGGCCTTGGCCTCTGGTGGTCACTTGTCTCGAGGAAGCCCTGAGGAAAGTATTTGAACAGATTTGACTGCTGGAACATCAATGAGTCTCTCATCCTCTGAAAAACTCAGATGATCATAACTTTAATGACCCTCTCGGGGCTTTGGTGCTGTTTACATCAGACTCAGTCCCTGAGAGTGTGCTCAAAACACTTCTCAAGAACTCAAATTGAAATTCAAGGTTCAAGTTTCTTTAACTTTTAATGGGTTCCACTGAGAGGACACAAGTGACAAAGTGTCCCCAAGTTCCAGAACATTCATGGAAGTGAAGATATGAGAATACAAGCAAGAAAAAGGTGTCTCTGGTGCTGAGCAAACCTGGATGTGTTTCAGGAATGCAAAAGGCCAAGGCCTGAACCCCGGCCCCTGCCAAGGCAGATCCTGTCCCTCCCTCATTGCTCAGGGCTCTTCCCAGGGCACTGGGCTCTGGGGATGTGCAATGCCAAGGGCAGGACCATGGGGCGGCCCCTGCCAAGCTGCTGAGCAGGGACAAGGAGGCAATGAGGCCCCAGCACAGCAAGGCTCACTTGTCCCCTGCTGGCCAAGGGCCCAGGGCCAGCAGCCATGGCCCAAGTGCTGCAGGAGTTGGCTCTGGCAGGGCCTTTCAGCTGCTGCCCATCCCTGTGCCCTCTGCAGCCCAGGCTGTCCTACGGTGTCCATGCCCTGCACCTCTGTCCCTGCAGGCTGTCGTCATCCCCCGGCTGCCCCACCTGGCTGGCCCATTCCTTTGCTGACAGTTCTGTGTCCTCCCTGCCTCTGCTTGGCCACACAAAGCGTTGGCCTTGATATGAAAAGGTTTAATTCAATTTTTGCTCTGCCTGTGAACTTTTAGCACAGTAACAGGGCATGCAGGGGCTGATTTGCCAGCAAAGATGATTGGAAGACAAGAATCCATCTGGCTCAAGGGTGCAGTGATAGAAAAATCAAGGACTGAACCTGGAATCTTTGGGCAGGTTTTATGGAAATGGTTAAATTGTAATGCACATGTAGTGACCGAATATAAGAAACTCACTTGAATAATTACATGTCCATGTAAGTTTAGTAGTTACCTCACATTGGATATCAGGCTTGAATAAATTATGTCTGCTTTAGCACTGGATTAGTTTTAAGGAGTCTTATTCTGGTATTTCAGAGATGTGGCAACAGTGGGGCCTGACAGAAACGAGGAATGTACTGTGACACCTTGGAAACTCATGGAACAAAGAGTCCATTGTGACACAGCAGAACCCCATGGAACCCAAATCCATTTTGGCTCATTGACGCCACGTGGAACCAATGGTTCATTGTGACACTGCAGATCCAAGGAGACCATTGTGACTGAGGAACCTCATAGAACCAAGGGTCCATTGTTACACTGTGGGGCCCTGTGGAACCAAGGGGAACACAATGACATTGCGGGGCCTCATGGAACAATGGAGACTGTTCTGACACTTTGGGACCGACTGGACCCAAGGGGCCATTACAGCATGGCAGGGCCTCATGGAATCAAGGGCACTACAGTGAACACTGTGGGTCTGCATGGGATGAAGGGTCCATTCTGACATCGTGGAACCAAGGGTACCATGGTGACACTAAGGGGCACCATGGAGCCAAAGGTGCATTGTGACACAGCAGGCCCTCATGGAATCATGGAGGTCATTTTTACACTTTGAGGCCTCATGAAACCAAAGGGCATTGTGGCATTTCTGAGCCTTGTGGAGCCAAGGGGACCCTAGTGACACCGTGGGTCTCAGTGAAACCAATGGTCTGTTGTGACACCGTGGGGTCTCATGGAATCAAAGGTCTGTTTTGACCCTGCAGGGCCCTATGGGATCATGGAGACTGTTCTAACACTACAGGTGATGCCTTGGAATGGCTACCTAGAACAGAGGCTAGACAAGGTTAAGAGAATAAAGTAGGTATTTATTCAAGGCCTTCAATAGATACACCTTGGGCAGCCAAAAGCCTTCCAGAGGCTACATCCAACATGGATGGTGGTCACCAAGTTTTCAGACAGATATAAGTTTTGTCCATTTGCATGTCAGGGTTAATTGTCCAATTACAACTTCAGGTAATGAAGTCATATTCCCTCAGTTTGCTACCCCCAAATCACTTTTGTTTATACTTTTCAGGGCATGAGGCTGCAGGGTGTCCTGAGTTTCAGGCCTAGAAGCATTGTTTTGTCTGACCAAAATCTGAAGACAGTAAACTAACACTTTATATGGATTTTAGAGTTATGAATTAATGCAGAACAGCATTTGTAAAATATAAAGGCTAAAATCTTAAGACCTCACAGTCCTCACTGTACCAAGGGGCCACTGTGACACTTTGCGGCCCCATGGAACCAAGGAGACCGTTGTGACACCACAAGGCCTCATGGAAGCACGGAACCATGGTGACACTATAGGGCCCCATGGAACTAAGGATTCCTGAAACAGTGCTGGGCCCCACAGAGCCAAGGGTCCATTGTGATACTGCAGCACCAAGGAGACCCCTGTGACACTGCAAGGCCTCATGGAAACCAGGCACCATTGGAACACTGTGGAGCCCCATGGAAACAAGAACCAGGGTGACACAACTAGGCCGCATGGAACCAAGGATCCAATATTACACAGCTATTGTGACACTGCGGGACTCCGTGGATCCAAGGAAACAGGTAACTGGTCTGGTTGGCTCGGCCTGACTGGTCCGACTGCTCTCGGCATGTCAAGGGTCTCTTTTCATGTATTCCTGAAACACTGGGGCTCTGGGCTTTCCTCCAAATGGAAAAGAACTGTCTTTCTCATTCAAGTATCCATGGCCAAAATGGGATTCCCGCTCCAAAATTCCCAATATCCAGGGATTACTCCTACACAAAAGCTGCCATTCGCAATAAGTCTGGTTGCCTTCCTGAGAGCTGAATCTCACCTGCCTTCAAACACTGGGGTTCAGTGCTTTCCTCCCTATGGAAATGAATAGTCCCTCCTGCACAGGCACCCATGGCCAAATTTGGACATTTTCCTCCCAAAATTGCTTATACACAAGAGTTTCTCCCAGACAAAAGCTGCCAGGACAGACAGCTCTGCCTGACCTTGGGCTCTCTTGATCATCTCTATTCCACCCTAAAACACTGGGGTGCCATGCTTCCCTTCCTATGGAAAACAACCATCCTTCTTCTCCAGGTGCCCATGGCCAAAATTGGGATTCCACTCCAAAAATCCTAGATTCAAAGTTTGCTCCTACACAAAAGCTGCCATTACAGACAGGTCTGGCTGGCCTTGGCCTCCTGCGGGCCGACTTTAACCTGCCTTACAAACACTGGGGCTCTGTGCTTTCCTCTCTATGTAAAAGAACTGGCCTTCCCCTCCAGGAAAATAGGGTTGAAATTTGGATTCAACATGCAAAATTTCAAATATCCAAGAGCTGCTCTCAGACAAACCTGCCAAGAAGGACTGGTCTGCCCAGCGTTGGCTTCCTGTGACTGCAGTTTATCAGCCCCTGAAACACTGAGGTTCCATGGTTCCCTTCCTGTGGAGATCATTGTGTCACAGTGGGACCCAGTGGAACCAAGGACATCACTGTGACACTGCAAGGCCACATGCTCCCAAGGGGCCGGTGTGAAGCAGCAGGGCTTTGTGGAACCAAGAGGCCATTGTTGCATTACAGAGCCCCATCCAGCCAAAGGGCTGTTGTGATCCTGTAGGGAACCGTGGATCCATGGAGACCATTGTGGCATTGCCAGGCCCCATGGAACCAAAGGGCCATTGTGACCCTGCAGAAGAGAGGAGAACATTGTGACACTGTGGGACCCCATGGAACCAAGGCGACATGGAACAGATCTGGCTGGGTTCACTTCCCAGGAGCCACTTGACAGGTCCTGCTGATCCTGGTATGTTGAGGCTTGCTGCTCATCAGTCCCTCGAACACTGGGGCCCCATGCTTTCTTTCCTATGGAAAAGAACCATCCATCTTTCCAGGTACCCATGGCCAAATTGGATACTCCCCCTGAAAAATCCCCTGTATGCAAGGGTTTCTCCAAGACAGAAGCTGCCAAAACAGGATGGAGAGCTCTGGCTGGCTTTGGATTCTGGTGGTCACCTCTCATCTCAAGGAAGCCTTGAGGAAAGTATTTGAACAGGTTGGACTACTGCTACAATGAGTCCCTCATCCTCTGAAAAATCCGATGCCCTTCAGATTACACGTCTTTCTTTCTTATTATGTATTATGCATGAAATATTAATTTCAACTAAATAATATTACTCTCATCACTTTAGCAATGTTATCTGCCACAAAACACCTCCTTTACCTATGGACATAGGTCACCTGTAAAAGCAAACACACTAAAGGATCCAGCAGGAATTATTTGACTCTGCTCCCATCTGTGACATCTCCTCTGGAGCTGGAGGTACAGCCGTGGTGCCCACAGCAGCCCTGGGGCTCTGTGCCCCATGGCCTCCCTGCTGGGCAGCCTCTGCCAGCTCCTGCACAGCCCGTGGCACCTGTGGGCCTGCACTGACAGCCCTGCCCCGGGCTCTGCCAGGCTCTGGGCCAGCAGAGAGGCCGGGCAGAACTGGCCATGGCTGGGAGCAGGCCCTGAGCCCTGCAGGATAATGGAGCTGGGCCACAGCCAAACTCAGCCCAGGGCAAACCTGGGCTGAGCAGCCAGGGCTGGCAACGGCTGGGGACAGAGGCTGGCGGTGACAAATGTCCTGGGCCCCCTCCCTGCTGTGTACATGCCACCAAGGGCACAGAGCAGCCTCCTCTCTCGCCCACTTGCCTGTTTCCAATGCCTTCCACAGGCGCTGGCCCTGCCCCACAAGGCCTGGGCTGAGTCCTGCCCCTGCACGCTCAGCCAGGCTGAGATGGACACTGCTGCTTTCTCTGGCAGGCTCTCTCAGGCCAGCCCAGCTCCCTGCAAGCTGTGCCAGCTGCCCTGAGCTCTGTGCAGCACCAAGGGCCTCTCCCCAGCACAGCCCAGCCGGCTCTGGCCCCACAGTTCTGCTCAGACCAGGGGCTCTGGGCAGTGGCCCCACAGCCTCAGCCTCTGGCAAGGGCACAGCAGCAGCTGCAGCTCAGACAGGACTCAGCCCCAGCCATGGGCAAGGGGCTTGGCCAAGGCAAAAGGAGGCTCCTGTGTGCCCTGCTCCCCTCTCCCTGAGCTCCTGAGAGCTCTGCAGCCCCTGCTGCCATCCCATCTGCCCAGGCCAGCACAACAGCCCCGGCCTTGGGGCCCTGAAGAGCTACTCCTGCTCCAGTCCCAGGGCCCATCCCAGAGCTGGGGCAGCCACAAAGCTGTGCCCATTTCTCTTCATTCCTGCTCTGATCAGGATGGATCCTCAGCCACTTGGAGAATGCTGATGAAATTTTCTACTCCAGAGGCCTCTTTTTTGAGCTTTTCAGTTGAGAAATTCAGTGACAAAGGTTCATAAACATTTTTTCAAAACACGCAAACAAGAAAAGCCCTTGGGAATGTTTTAAGTTTTCAATTCTTCTGTGGTTAATTAGATAGATTTCAGAAGTGTATTCAAAGTGGGTATACTATACTGAAAACAACACAGAGAGAACTGATTTTTTTTTTTGTTGTTTTTTCCTGTTTATAAATTGCTATCAGCAATGTCCAGTTGATACCCATGCCCAGCACCTTTTAATACAGTCTCAATAGATATGAAAATCATGAACCTTCAAGGCTGAAAATCAATAACACTTTGTCCTCACCCACTCCCCAGCATTTCCCTCATCCAACACCTGGGACTTCAATGGACCAGGAATGGTGTGTCCAGCAGGACCAGGGCAGTGATTCTTCCCCTCTGCTCAACACTGGTGAGGCAGCACCTTGCGTTCTGTGTCCAGTTCTGGGGTCCCCAATTTAGGAAGGACATGGAGGGGCTGGAGCATGTCCAGAGAAGGGCAACAAGGCTGGTGAGGCATCTGGAACACAAGTGCTGTGAGTGTGATGAAACAAGTGACCTTTTGTTCACTGTCTATTGCTCACTGAGGAAGAAGAGTGTATAAACAAACAACCCTGCATGGGATAATAAAAGAGGGACCTTTTGCTCGCTCAGTGCCTGGCAATGAGACAGTTAACTACTTTAGTGTCCTGCCTTGCTTAGATAAGCCTTTTGCCTCACTTATCTGACAGACCTTGAAAGGGAACGTGTCGTAAATTATTCTGCCTTACTGGCAAGGACGGATAACTGCTATGCTTGCATACTTACAAATGTTTGTAGATAATTGCAGCGCTAGGTTCAAGGAAGAAGACACTGAAGAAGACTGTCATGAGCCTTCATCAAAGACCACCAGGAGGCAGGAAAAGACCCCCTAGCAACTGACGGAGCAGGCGCAGAAGTAACCGGAAGGATGACTCGACAGGGAGAGCGGAGACCCTAAAAAGGGGATCCGAAACACAGTCCGCGCGGCGGATTCGGGGAAGCAGTGACTCCCCCCCCGTCGCCCAGCGCTGCATCTTTGCTTTCTCTTTTCTGTAACAATAAATTGGCTACATAATTGGCTTCCAAGGCCCATTGTGCTCATTTATAACAACGTGGCGCTGCGACTCGGATCGGAATTCGGGGAAAATTCCTCGTCTAAAGGGGGGGTGCCCCACCGACCCGGTGGCCCCGGGACTTGGATTTCACCCCGGCCCCGACCGACGAACCTAAAGTGAGGAAAAGAGGAAAGCAAAGGGGGTTCGAGGGCCCGATACACCCCTTAAATCTTGTGCACAAGGTCCGGAGGAAGACGCAGCAGGGACGCGTAAGTATTACGGGAACCACCCGGGCGGGGTTGGGATCCCGGAGTGCGAATGTGTGGTGTGTGAACGAGACGGGGCTGGCAGCCAGACTCCCCAAGCGAGAGCGGACCCTCAGTAGTGCGATTCCCACAGACCCGCGAGGGCTTGGGCCACGAACCAGGGGAAGCGAGAGTTGATTGTGTGATTGGAGGCACTCCGGAAGAATGGGACAGGGGAAGAGTAAGCCCCCTGTGAGCATTAGGCTCCCACCTATACCTAGAGAAAGTCCCTTAGGATTTCTGTTAGATAATTGGGAACATTTTTAGGCACACAGGGAAAGGACAAAGCTAAAATGATACACTACTGTGTGGAGGTATGGGGTGGGAAGGAAATCTCAAAGAATGTGTTTTGGCCCATATACGGGTCCTCAGAGGATTGGGTGAAACAAAAACTGAATATTTGGGTGAACACTAAGAAACCCCTTTGTGCGGAGGAAAGTGACTATGCAAAGATCTGGGTGGAACGGCCGGAGGTATTTATCTTTAAATTAACAGAAAAATCAAGGGAAAATAAGAATAAGAAAAAGGGAAGTCAGCTAGAGGAAACTTTGATAGCTCCCCCTCCGTATATACCCCCACCTCAAGTACCGGGAACAGTAGACCCCAGGGCACCTCCTGGAGAGGATTCGGATTCTGACCAGTCAGAACATACAGGGCCGGTTACCCGCAGTAGAGCCCGGGAAGGATTATACCCACTGAGGGAAATACCGATGGGAGGGCCACAGCCGGGTATAGGGTTTGTATCAGTACCTCTCAGTTCAGGGGATGTTAGGGGTTTTAAGAAAGAGATGGGACATCTACTAGAAGATCCACTGGGGGTGGCAGAGAGAGTAGATCAATTCCTAGGGCCGAGCATGTATACTTGGGAAGAATTACAGTCCATATTAAACATCTTGTTCACGGCCGAAGAAAAGAATATGATCAGGAGGGAAGGCATGCGTATTTGGGATGCACAGCACATGCAAGGACCAGCGGCAGATATCAAGTGGCCTTTGCAGAACCCCAATTGAGACCATCAAAATCCAGCCCATAGAGTCCATATGCAAGACCTTAGGACAATAATTGTGCAGGGGATTAGAGAGTCGGTCCTTTGAGGCCAAAACCTCAATAAGGCCTTTAATGAAAGACAAAAGAAGGATGAGACCCCACAGAATGGTTAGAAAGGCTGCGGAAGAATTTTCAACTTTATTCGGGGATGAATCCAGATGATCAAATGGGGCAGGCAGTATTGAAGG
The DNA here is from genome assembly GCA_030060385.1 of Muscicapa striata striata. Taxonomy (NCBI): domain Eukaryota; kingdom Metazoa; phylum Chordata; class Aves; order Passeriformes; family Muscicapidae; genus Muscicapa; species Muscicapa striata. The sequence continues at coordinate 8,213 of JAREIS010001645.1, forward strand.
TGCATTTTGTTTCAAAATCTTGGGAGGATATTAGAAAAAGATACAAAAGTTGGAGGATTGGCAGGACAGGGGACTGGATGAACTATTGAGGGGAAGCACAGAAAGTTTATGTGCGAAGGGAAGAGGAAAGTCATAAATGGCAAGTCAGAATGATGGTGGCTGCAGTGCGAGAGAGCAGGGAGCAGGAAAAGGGACCGAAGCAGTTTGGGCGGAAGTCGGCTGAAGTTCGGGGTCCTGGTGAGAGGCAGGATTTGAAAGTGTGCTTTTACTGTGGAAAAGGGGCACTTCAAGAGGGAATGTCGCGTTCGGATCAGAGATGAGAAGGAGTTTAAGGAGGACTAGGGGGTCAGGGGCTCTATCTCTTAGGGACCGAAAACATCAAAAAGAGCCCTTGATAAAGCTAAAAGTGGGTCCCCACGGCCAGGAGATTATCTTCCTGGTAGATACTGGTGCAGAAAGATCAACGCTCCAGTCCTTACCCAAAGGTTGTGCCCTGTCTAGGGACACTGCCACAGTAGTTGGGGCAAAAGGAGAACCCTTTGATGTGAAAATAATAAAGGAGGTGATGGTGGAATCAGAATCTAGAATAGGGGTAGGGGACTTTTTGCTAGTCCCAGAATCAGATTACAATTTATTGGGCAGAGATATGATTATAGAATTGGGTATCCAAATAGAGGTAGTGGAAAAAGAAATAAGAATTAGACTCTGCCCTTTGAGACAAGAAGATGAAAAAGAAATAAATCCGGAAGTATGGTATAACCCTGGAAGTGTGGGGCGATTAAGGATTTCCCCTTTTAAGGTCAAAATCAAAAACCCTGAAATACCTGTAAGAATAAAGCAGTATCCTATATCCCTAGAGGGAAGGAAAGGGTTAAAGTCTGAAGTAGATAGGCTACTGAGCCGGGGGTTGTTAGAACCTTGCATGTCACCATACAATACACCAATCCTCCCAGTCAAAAAGGCGAACGGGTCCTATCGCCTGGTACATGACTTAAGGGAAATAAACAAGAGAACCATAGCCAGATTCCCAGTGGTGGCAAACCCATACACGCTGTTGAGTAAACTAGGCCCAAATGATTTATGGTACAGTGTGATAGACTTGAAGGACGCCTTTTGGGCTTGCCCCCTTGATGAATCTAGTAGGGATTACTTTGCCTTTGAGTGGGAAGACCCGGACACTGGAAGGAAGCAACAGCTTAGATGGACAGTATTGCCCCAGGGATTTACTGAATCCCCAAACTTGTTCGGGCAAGCGTTGGAGCAGATTTTAACGGATTACCAGACAGGTCCTGGGGTAACCCTGGTACAATATGTTGATGATTTGTTGTTAGCAGGGAAAGAAGAGGAAGAGGTAAGAAGGGAGAGTATAAGGCTCCTAAATTTTCTAGGACTTAAGGGCCTGAAGGTTTCAAAGGCCAAGTTGCAGTTCGTGGAAGAAGAAGTAAAATACCTGGGGCATTATTTGAAAAGGGGCGAAAAGAGGATAGACCCAGAAAGAATTCAAGCTATCTTATTGCTACCAATACCAAAGAATAAAAGACAGATTCGGCAAATCTTGGGCCTCACGGGGTATTGTAGACAATGGATTGAAAACTATAGTAGTAAAGCTAGATTTTTATATCAAAAGCTAGCACAAGAAGGGTTAATGAAGTGGACCCAGGAGGACACAGATAAGCTGGAGGGATTAAAAGAGAGTTTAGTTCATGCTCCGGTTTTGAGTCTCCCAGATTTAAAGAGGCCATTCTTTTTGTTCGTAAATATAGAGGAAGGAATTGCATTTGGGGTGCTTACCCAGGATTGGGCAGGGAAAAAGAAACCTGTGGCATATTTATCAAAAATTCTAGACCCTGTAAGCAGAGGCTGGCCCACATGCCTACAGATGTTGGCCGGATGTGCATTGTTGGTAGAGGAAGCTAGGAAAATCACCTTTAATAGTAGCCTAAAAGTACTGTCTCCCCATAATATCCGGGGTGTAATGCAACAAAAGGCAGATAAATGGATATCTGATGCCAGACTCCTGAAATATGAAGGGATTCTACTAGAAGCACCAGATTTTACCCTAGAAACCACCACTCTACAAAATCCAGCTGCCTTCCTGTATGGAGAAATGGAACAGGGACCTTTAACCCATGATTGTTTAGCTACTATAGAAGAACAAATGAAGATTAGGCCTGACTTAGAGGAGGAAGAATTAGATGAAGGGGAAAAACTGTTTGTGGATGGATCCTCCAGGATAGTAGAAGGGGAAAGGAAATCTGGTTATGCTATTATAGGAGGACCTGATTTACGGGTAATAGAATCGGGAGCCTTAGACAGGTCATGGTCAGCCCAAGCGTGTGAACTGTATGTTATACTTCGGGCCTTGACACTCCTAAAGGGGAAGGAGGGGACGATATATACCGATTCCAAGTATGGGTTCGGGGTGGTGCATACCTTTGGGAAATTATGGGAAGAAAGAGGGCTGAAAAATTCACAAGGAAAGGGGTTAGTCCATCAAAAGCTTATAGTAGAAGTATTACAAGCCCTAAGGGGACCAAAGAAGATAGCAGTGGTGCACTTAAAGGGACATCAGCCAGGAATAGACTTTAAGAGCAGGGGAAATAACGCCGCTGATCAAGAGGCAAAAAAGGCAGCAGTAAGGGAGATGGTTTTGAAGGAGAAGCCACATATTAGGAAAACACTGGAGAAGGAAGATGTGGAACTTATATTTACTGATGAAGAGAAAGAAAAATTGAGGAAAATGGGGGCAAAAGAAGATAGGGGGAGGTGGATGACAGAAGACGGGCGAGAAGTATTGCCCAAGGCAGTAGCCCAGCGGATGTTATATAGGTTACATCAGGGGACACACTGGGGGGACCAAGGGTTAGTCGACCATTTCGCGACTAAATTTATGAGCATTGGACTACGAGATATGGCTAAGCATGTCACCAAGAACTGTCCTACCTGCCTACGAGTCAATCGTAGCAACCTAAGAAGATTACCTCTAGGGGGACGGCCATTGGCAAAAAGACCGTTTGCAAATCTGCAAATAGACTTTACAGAGCTACCCAAAGTAGGGCGGATTAGATATCTTTTGGTAATAGTAGATCATCTTACCCATTATGTAGAAGCGTTTCCGACGGTCAGGGAAACAGCCCAAACAGTGGTAAAGACTTTGCTCGAAGAAATAGTGCCCAGGTACGGAGTGCCTGAAACTATAGATTCAGACAAAGGCCCGCATTTCACATCAAAAGTAACACAAGAACTAGCAAAAGCGCTAGGAATAAATTGGGAGAAACATACTCCTTACCACCCACAAAGCTCGGGACGAGTAGAAAGAATGAACGGGGAAATAAAGAAACAGCTGACTAAATTGGTATTAGAGACTAAATTATCATGGGTAAAATGCATTCCCTTAGCCTTATTAAATATTAGGACTCAGCCACGGGCAGATGTGGGATTGTCCCCATTCGAAATGCTATATGGAATGCCGTATAACCTAGAGAAGGTCCAGACTAACCCCAACATTAGTGATCAACATCTCAACAAATATTTAATAACGTTAATGAAGTTTAAAAAACAACTATGGGAAAAAGGAATGTGGGCTCAGAGACCACCTCTAGATCTTGTGTTACATCAGGTACAACCGGGAGATTGGGTTCTGGTCCGGAGTTGGAAAGAAAACCCGCTAACACCGAAGTGGGAAGGACCATATCTGGCGTTACTTACAACAGACACCGCGGTACGCACAGCAGAGAAGGGGTGGACTCATGCCAGCCGAATAAAGGGACCAGTAGATCCATCCGGATTCTCCGAGAAAAATAACACCCACTGGGAAATAAAAGGAACAGCCGGGGACTTAAAGCCCACTTTGAAAAAAACCTCACCTTGACACCCAGGAGAGTACATGGACGCGGGGGACATTTGGGTGGGGGATAATTGGTCACTACAGAAAGAGTTAATTGGAACTTCTGAGTCACCAGGATACTGTGGATATTTAGAGGAACTTGCTCAGCAGCCATATTACAGACCTGTGAGATTAGAGTACAATGGTCAATTGTATAATGGAGAGAAAAACGTGAAGCATAACGATATTAGAGTAGCGTGTAGTTGGCTAGATTGCAACTGTTATCTGTTTGTATGTTTCTGTTGTAAAAATTGTAAGGAGTTGTGGTGGGTCCACTGCCAGAAAGGGAGGGCTCCTAGGAGTGTGTGTCAGCCCTGTTGGGAGGAGCAGCGTGAGTTGACTGCTTTGGCCTTAAGCCAAAAAGTAGCAACTCGAGAGCTGAAAGTGGGATCCCCGCTCTGGTGGCAAATATATTCCAAAGTGGTAAACCCTGATTTATATTGCTATCACCCCAACGAACCTCCCGGACCATTTAACACAGACATCGTGTCAGTCAAGTGTCGTAAGCAAGTAAAGAAACTCAGGTGTGATATTCCACCATTAAAAGATAAAAATTGGCATTCCAAAAAGAAGTGGAAAAGAGGAGTGAGTTCTGCCCCTGAAGAATATCCTTGCTGCGAGGGAAGATGGTACACCTCGCAGCTAGCGGCAACCTAGCTGGCGAGCGAGGCAGAGGGGTAAGGAGTGGGGAAAAGGAATCTCACACAGGAATAACAACGAAGGCGCTTACGACCCTCGATAACCGGAGGCTTGAAGGTGATAGCATTAAGGGAGTTAAAGAAAGAACTAATTCTATTTACTGCTCTGGCATTGTGTGTCACCTAACTCTAATGGTGTACATAATAATAATGATGGGACTGGTAAAGGGAACACAAGAAAGCCATGAGCCCTTCAAATGGTCCCTCACTAGATGGGATGCCTCTAGTCCATTACAAACAGTTGTTGCTGTAGGAGCACTGAGTTTCATAGTGGGACTATGTAACCTAGCTAACATACTACAGTGTGGGAGAGTTATGAATTTAACAGGATTTTACATGTGTCCGGCATCAAACCCAGGAAACTCGTATTGTAATTACCCAGGGGAGTACTTTTGTGGATATTGGGGCTGTGAAACCATTGCCTCTGACTGGAGGACGAGAGGAGATCCTTTTTTGAAGGCAGGATTTGGACCGGTAGGCTGTGCCAAACCCCGGAGGGGACCCTCAGGATAGATGATATACGCAGGAACCTGCTCCTTTATATATCTTAATGTCTCCCAGCCGGAAAAAGCTGAATGGTTATTAGGAAAAACATGGGGGATCCGTCTCTGGGAACCAGGGAAGGATAGAGGCAATATGGTCCTAATAAAAAAAGAGCCTGTATCGCATGATCCAAGCCCTGTGGGACCTAACCCAGTCATCGGAGACGGGGGCAAAAGAAATGTTGCAGATTTTTCCCCGAGAGAGAATGAGACAGAAGCCAAAAATGAGTCCAGAGGTTGGCTCGAGGGGGCTCAGCCCACCAAAGAATATAATACACTTTGGAGGGTGATGCAAGCAACCTATAAGGCACTAAACCAGACCCACTCTAACTTAACCGAAGAATGCTGGCTGTGTTACATAGTGAAACCACCCTTTTATGAGGCTATAGGGTCCATCGCTAAGTCAAGACGAGTTAATGGAACAAACCCGAGAGAGTGTTTATGGGAAAGGGAACAAGGTAGTGTCCAGAGAATATCAATGGCTCAAGTGAGTGGAAAGGGGAGATGTGTGGGAAATATACCTAGAGACAAGAACCACCTATGCCATGTAAAAATGTCTGTATCAGATCCAAAGGAGCCGGCCACATGGCTCCTTCCTGCTATAAATTCAAAATGGGTCTGTAACACTTTAGGGGTAACCCCGTGTATCTTTACAAAAGCCTTTAATGAAACCTATGAGTTTTGCATACAAGTCATAATAGTTCCCCGAATTACCTACCATCCCTAAGAATATGTGTATGCTCAATACCAAACTCTGGAGAAACCCCATTTAGTGAAACGAGAGCCCTTCACAGCATTAACAGTGGCTGTATTACTAGGTATAGGAGCGACTGGAATGGGAAGAGGGGTAGCGTCCTTAGTAAATCAACAAGCGGGATTTAAAGAGCTTAGAGTGTCAGTAGACGAAGATCTAAGGAGAATTGATAAATCCATAAAAGATCTTACAGACTCCCTAGATTCGCTAGCTGAAGTGACCTTGCAAAATAGAAGAGGACTAAATTTACTGCTTTTACAGCAAGGAGGTTTATGTGCTGCACTTAGAGAAGAATGTTGTGTATATGCTAACCGAAGCGGAGTTATAAGGGAAACCATGGCAAAATTACAAGAGGGACTAGAAAAGAGAAAACGAGAAAGAGAAGCACAACAAAACTGGTATGAATCTTGGTTCAGTCGATCCCCCTGGTTAACGACCCTTTTGTCCACCATAGCAGGACCACTAATTCTGTTTGTTTTAACGCTGACCTTTGGACCCTGTATTTTTAACAAACTTATCAGTATAGTCAAGAGGAGATTAGAGGCTGCTCATTTAATGCTTGTTAGAGCAAAGTATGAGTCGCTAAATGGGGGGGAAATGGAAGACTATTTACAACTCAGCAGAAAAGAACTGGTAAGATACAGTGAACAAAAGGGTAAAAAAAAAAAAAAAGGGGAGGATTGTGATGAAACAAGTGACCTTTTGTTCACTGTCTATTGCTCACTGAGGAAGAAGAGTGTATGAACAAACAACCCTGCATGGGATAATAAAAGAGGGACCTTTTGCTCGCTCAGTGCCTGGCAATGAGACAGTTAACTACTTTAGTGTCCTGCCTTGCTTAGATAAGCCTTTTGCCTCACTTATCTGACAGACCTTGAAAGGGAACGTGTCGTAAATTATTCTGCCTTACTGGCAAGCCCGCAAGGACGGATAACTGCTATGCTTGCATACTTACAAATGTTTGTAGATAATTGCAGCGCTAGGTTCAAGGAAGAAGACACTGAAGAAGACTGTCATGAGCCTTCATCAAAGACCACCAGGAGGCAGGAAAAGACCCCCTAGCAACTGACGGAGCAGGCGCAGAAGTAACCGGAAGGATGACTCGACAGGGAGAGCGGAGACCCTAAAAAGGGGATCCGAAACACAGTCCGCGCGGCGGATTCGGGGAAGCAGTGACTCCCCCCCGTCGCCCAGCGCTGCATCTTTGCTTTCTCTTTTCTGTAACAATAAATTGGCTACATAATTGGCTTCCAAGGCCCATTGTGCTCATTTATAACAGTGAGGATTGGCTGAAGGAGCTGGGGTTGTTTATCCTGGAGAAGAGGAGGCTCAGAGGAGATCTCATCACTCTCTACAACTCCCTGACAGGAGGGTGCAGGCAGGGGGAGTCAGGCTTTTTTCCCAGTGAACACTGACAGGACAAGAGGACATATCCTTAAGCAGCACAAGGGGATGTTTAGGCTGGACATTGGGAAATATTCTTCACTAAAATGGTGATTTGGCTTTAGAATGGGCTGCCCAGGGAGGCGAGTGAGTCACCATCCCTGGAAATGTTTCAGGAAAGACTGGATGTGGCACTGAGTACCATGGTCTGGGTGACAAGGTGGTGTTTGATCACAGGTTGGACTTGTGAACTCTCAAAGTTCTTTTCCAGCCTGGGTGATTCTGTGATGATTGTGACACTGCAGGGCCTGGTGGAGATGATCACCAAGGTCTTTTCCAGCCTGGTTGATTCTGTGATTCTCTGAAACCACCGCTGGAGCAGTTGCAGGATGAGCCCTGGGCCTCCTCTTCAGAAGGTCCAGCAGCCCAACTGCCTCAGCTTCTCCTCACAGCCCCAAAGCCCATCCTGTCAGTCCTGCAGAGCCTCTCCAGCCCCTCCTCATTGCCCAGAACAGGGAGCCCCACACCCAGACACAGCAGCCCAGATGTGCCCCCCTGGCCTGTGGTGCCTCTGGCAAGGGAGCAGCGCGAAGCACTGCAGGAGCCTGCAGACAATTCCTGAAGCACTTGTAGGATGATCCTGCTCCCCAAGGGATGTTCCCATGGTGCCAGTTCAAAAACTGAAATGGGGAGTGGGACCAAAGAGGAAAGGGAAAACAGGGATGGGCTGTTTGCAGAGGAGGGGACAGAGATGGGCAAGAGGAAGAAATCTGGACCAGGGAAGAGTAAAGAAAGTAAAGGTGAAGCAAAGGAAATGCTCAGGGCAGTTTAGGGGTGGCTGCCAGGCAGCCCTGGCTCTGAGCAACAGCATCTGCAGTGGGACAGTCAACTCAGAGCTCATGGGAACAAACTTTCTGGCTGACTGCAGAGGCCACAACAAACCTGAGTGGCTTTCCTCCCGTCTCCCAGCCCTTGCTGGCCCCAGGGGCTGATGGCATTTGTGCTCACTCAGCTCCATCTCCCCACAGCAGCACCATGGCGGTGCTGACGCCTGCTCTGTGCAATGCAAACTGGGGCTCCTGAGCCAGTGCTGCCGTGTCTGTGCCTGCAAGGATGCGGCCCCTGTGTGAGCTGGGGGAGAGGCCAGGGCTGCAGAGGGGGGATGTTGTTGGCAGGTGCATGAGGATGCTCTGGGACGCTGCCCTGGGGTGTCCAGCGCAGTGGGGATGGATCAGCCCCTGCTCTGCTGCTCCTTGCCAGGGTCTCCCTCTTGCAGGGCCCTTGCAGAGCACCAGCCACGCTGTTTGCCCCCAGTCTGCCCAGGGCCATCCTGGGGCTGCTCACTGGGGTTTTCTCTGCTCAGCATTGGCCTGGCCAAGTGTTCTGGAGAGAGCCTGGCCAAGGAGCCTGGAGCCCCCAGGCCCTGCCCTGAGGCGTCAGCGCTGCCCCAGCAGTGCCCATGGCCTGTCCCTGCTGCAGCCCCGGCACTGCCACCCCCAGGGCTGTGCCCGGCCCCGAGAGCACTCAGGCCCTGCAGGAACACCAGGGGCAGGAGGGCAGTGGGGCAGTGGCACGGGAGCAGCACTGGCAACACCAAGTGCTGCTGCTGCTGCTGCTGGGCACAGCTGCTGTGCCAGCACTGATCTGCCCCCAGCTCTGCACACAGACATTGCTGCTGCAGCTCCAGAGGAGGGAACAAAAGGTGCACCTCCACAGAAAATTCTGCTGGGAGATCCTTTATTTCATTTTAAGCCACTAAGGGCACAGCTCCTCATTGACACAGTCTATGGCCACAGCAAAGATTGAGAGGAACTAAATGAGAAAGGGCACAAGGAATGGCATGTCTTCATGGAATATATTAAAATAATGAATCAAAGGGAAGAGAAGAGTAATTCGACCAGCAAACCAAATAAATAGGATCAAAAATTATTTTTATTACAAGTGTCTTGCAGAAACTAGCAAGCAGTTTGCTGTTTCTTAAAGAATCCCATCATCAGTGTCCACACTGCAGCCTTGAGCTCCTGGTTCCTCAGGCTGTAGATGAGGGGGTTCAGTGCTGGAGGCACCACCGAGTACAGAACTGACAGGGCCAAATCCAGGGATGGGGAGGAAATGGAGGGGGGCTTCAAGTAGCCAAAAAAGCCAGTGCTGAGAAACAGGGAGACCACAGCCAGGTGAGGGAGGCAGGTGGAAAAGGCTTTGTGCCGTCCCTGCTCAGAGGGGATCCTCAGTACAGCTCTAAAGATCTGCACATAGGAGAAAACAATGAACACAAAACAACCAAGTGCTAAACAGGCACTAACTGCAATGAGCCCAAGTTCCCTGAGATAGGATTTGGAGCAGGAGAGCTTGAGGATGTGTGGGATTTCACAGAAGAACTGGCCCAGGGCATTGCCATGGCACAGGGGCAGGGAAAATGTATTGACCGTGTGCAGCAGAGCGCTGAGAAAGCCACTGGCCCAGGCAGCTGCTGCTGTGTGGGCACAAGCTCTGCTGCCCAGGAGGGTCTCATAGTGCAGGGGTTTGCAGATGGACACGTAGCGGTCGTAGCACATGATGGTCAGGAGGAAATACTCTGCTGAAATGAAGAAAAGAAAGAAAAACACCTGTGCAGCACATCCTGAGTAGGCGATGTGTCTGGTGTCCCAGAGGGAATTGTGCATGGCTTTGGGGACAGTGGTGCAGATGCAGCCCAGGTCAGTGAGGGCCAGGTTGAGCAGGAAGAAGAACATGGGGGTGTGCAGGTGGTGGCTGCAGGCTACGGCGCTGATGATGAGGCCGTTGGCCAGGAGGGCAGCCAGGGAGATGCCCAGGAAGAGGCAGAAGTGCAGGAGCTGCAGCTGCCGCGTGTGTGCCAATGGCAGCAGGAGGAAGTGGCTAATGGAGCTGCTGTAGTTCTTCACTCTGGGTATTGTGTGCTGTTGAAAGAAGACACTGATACACTGGGACATATTTCCTTGAGTTAATCCTATGCTGTTTTCTTACTAATTCACTCAAAAATGCTTCTCTTTCTTTGGAGAAATGTCACTTTTTTTTTTTTTTTTTTTTAAGCTGGAGGTGTTGCTGTTAACATATTGCCCTTTTAATTGAAGGAGCAGAAATTCTCTTTCAGCATTGCTCTCAGCCTGAACACTTGGGAGCCAAGAGGGAATACAGGGCTCCCACTCCCAGTGCAGTCACACCTGTGGATCCCACACAGCTGGTACTTGGTCATTAAACCTCTCTCTGTATTTCAGGGTGACTGAGGTTAAACTGTTCTGGAAAAATAAATTGGACTTTTTGAAAGGTCCGGTTTCAAAGTCAGTTTCTCTGAACCCTTCTCTCTTTCCCTAGGCACCTGAAGAGGGAGGGTATCCTGCACTGATGTGGCGCTCTGCTGCCTGCAGTTGTGCCTACTGGGAGCTGTGTCTCTCTATCCAAGCCTTGTCCCTGCCAGTGCTCCCAGAGCCCAGCCCAGCCCTGGGGGTTCAGCTCTGCCCTGCACACACCGCTCAACACAGGGCACTACCCAGGGGCATCTCCCTGCCAGCAGGGCCTTAAGGCCCTCAGACAAACTGAGATGCTGCAAGCCAAGGTGCTGCTGCTGCTGTCTGTAGGCAGAGCAGGGTGAGGACGCACTTTGTGAGGGAGATGTGAGGCAGATCTGCTGATCCCCAGTGGGACAGTGCAGGAGTCTCAGTGACACAGACACACCTGTCAGCCCCTTTCCCTTCCCTTGAGGAGAAAGCTGAGAGCAGCCCTGGCCAGGTAGAACGTTCTGCACAGCAGGAGGAATCTGCCCTGATGGGGGTGGCTCCTTCCACCTCCAACTTCTCCCCACAGTCCATGGGGAGCTCCCAGGCAGGCTGAGACCTGTCCCTGGCAGGTGGCACATCCCCTGGGCTGGCCAAGAGCCCTCAGGGCTGCAGGAGCTGCTCTGCAGGACAGCCCTGGGCAGCCCTGGCTGCAGCCCCAGCTTCAGCCCCTGCTGCCGGCCCTGGCAGCAGGAGCCGTCCTGTCCTGTCCCTCTGACAGTGCCCAGGGCAGCCCTACTCTGCAGCACATCCTCCTCCTCCTGCTGTGCCTCAGACAAACTGGGAGAGTCCTCCTGACACATTCCCCAGGCTGTGGGCTGTGCTGGCTTCAGGAGATCCCTCCAGGAGCACAGGGGACATTGCCCTGCACCCACAGACTCACCATGTCCAGGGCTGTCAAGATGTTTCCCCAAGTGAAGTTTCAGTTCAATGTCTTCCCAGTGCTGATTGCCTTTAGCCTGTCTGTGCCTGGCTCCTGTCCCCTCAGTGCCTGCAGGCAGTGCCCTCAGCCCTGCTGGGCTGGGAGAGGAGCTGCTCCTCAGCAGAAATGTCTTTTTGAAGGTTTTCTTGGTTTACCTTGGGAGCTGCCTCTGCGCCAGGAGCCCAGCCCAGTTCAGCAGCACAGACACAGCACAAGGACTTTTAATGATGCTCTTGGGGATTTGGTGCTGTTTATATCAGACCCAGTCCCTGAGAGAATGCATAAAGAACTTCTCAAGAACTTGAAGTTAAATTGAAACTCTGAAGTTACTGGAAGTTTTAATGGATTCCACAAAGGGATATGACTGTGAAAGTGTCCCCAGGTTCCAGTTGGAGCAGAACACTGGAGGCAGTGATGACAGGTGGGGACAAACAAGGGAAAGGTGTCTCTGATGCTGAGCAAACCTGGATGTGTTTCAGGAATGCAAAGGGTCAAGACCTGAGCCCCAGCCCCTGGCAAGGCACATCCTGTCCCTCCCTCATTGCTCAGGGCTCTTCCCGGGCCACTGGGCTCTGGGGATGTGCAATGCCAAGGGCAGGACCATGGGGCAGCCCCTGCCAGGCTGCTGAGCAGGGACAAGGAGGCAATGAGGCCCCAGCACAGCAAGGCTCACTTGTCCCCTGCTGGCCAAGGGCCCAGGGCCAGCAGCCATGGCCCAAGTGCTGCAGGAGTTGGCTCTGGCAGGGCCTTTCAGCTGCTGCCCATCCCTGTGCCCTCTGCAGCCCAGGCTGTCCTACGGTGTCCATGCCCTGCGCCTCTGTCCCTGCAGGCTGTCGGCATCCCCTGGCTGCCCCACCTGGCTGGCCCCTTCCTTTGCTGACAGCTCTGCGTCCTGCCTGCCTCTGCCTGGGCACACAAAGCCTTGGGCTGCTCCAGACTCCTTCTGGTGGATGTGTTGCACCACAACCCTTCCCAGGGAGAGAGATTCCTTTCTCCTTTGGTCCAGTCTTGACCACCCCAGTTTGTCGCTATACACGCTATGGTTGTGCAAAATAACGACACAGACTCCTCTAGCTGAGAGCAAAGAGAAGCGAGTTTATTGTGACAGCGAGCCACATTTATAGTGTGGATCGCAAACTGGTAAAGGCACAGCCATCCATTGGACAACAGAAGAAAACAAAACTTTCTCACGAACTGTGAGAACTGTTTTTCCTTGTCTTCTGGAAAACACCAGGTGCTAATCTTGTGGATTCCTCTTTGCTTTTCCTGAGGTTTATCACCTTGGGAAAAGCTCAGAAAGGAGCAGAGAAACTGTCTCAAGCCTGGGAAAGATTTCTCTAGCACGAGAGAAAGAAAAACCTTGCTCAGGCCTTATAATTTTCAGCCTGGTGCTTCAATGGTGTCCACACCAGTTGCCTTTTGCATTAATTCTTTCTTTCTCTGGCTGTTTTCCACTGTGTCAGAAGGATCCACAATCTCTGGAACCGCCCTTCAATCCCTCCCAGGGCTCTCCTCTGCTGTCTTCAGTCTCCACTTCACTTAGCACAGACCTCTTTTGTCGGTGTACGGTGGTCATGTTCTGGAGGCCATGGGCACCTGGACAAGGAGGACAGTTTTTTCCTATAGGAAGGAAACCACAGAACCCCAGGGTTTTGAAGGCAGATCAGAGGCACTCACCAGAGGCCAAGGCAAGCCAGACCTGTCTGTTCTAGCAGCCTTTGTCTGAAAGCAACCCTTGGATATTTCTGGAGTTCTGGAGTTGGAATTCTATTTCAGCCATGTGTACCTGGAGCAGAATCACAATTTTTCTCCACAGGAAGGAAAGGGCAGAGCCCCAGTGTTTCAAAAGCTGATTAGAGGCAGCCCCAAGGCAGCCAAGGCCAGACAGTCCTGTTTGTCCTTGCAGCATTTGTCTGGAAGCAATCCTTGGATAGATGGAATTTGGGAGGCCAAATTCCAGTTTTGTCCATGGGCATCTGGAAAAGAAGGACAGCTCTTTTCCATAGGAAGAAAAGTACAGAGCCCCAGTGCTTCAAAGGCAGATGAGAGCTGGCCCTCAGGAAGCCACAGGAACCTAGACACTTGTGGCAGCATTTTCTTGGAGCTATCCTTGGATACAAGGAATTTTAGAGGCAAATTCTCATTTGGCCATGTATGTCTGGACATGAAAGATGTTTTTTTTCCATGGGAAGAAAAGCACGGCCCCCCAGTGTTTTAAAGGCAGATGCAAGGTGGCCCCTTAGAGACCATGGCCAGACAGAGCTGTCTGTCCCGGCAGGTTTTAGATGGGAACAGTCCAAGGATATATCTAAATCTGGAGGAGGAATGCCAATTTGGCCATTAACCTCTGGAGGAAAAGGACAATTCTTTCCCACAGAAAGGAAAGCATGGAATGCCAAAGTTTTAGGGGCAGATGAGAAGTGACCCTCAACATGCCAAGGTCAGCTGGACCCGTCAGGTGGTCCACAGGAGGCCAAGCCAACCAGACCTGTTCCATGTTCTTGGATCCTTGGGGCCCTGCAGCACCAAGATTCCCCCTTGGTTCCATGAGGCCCCACAGTATCACAACAGATCTTTGTTTTCAAGAGGCCCAGCAATATCACAATGTTCTCCTTGGCTCCGCAGCGGCACAATGGCCCCATGCTTCCATGGCACAAATGGCCCCTTGGTTCCATGAGGCCCTGCAGTGTCAAAATGATTTCCTTGGTTCCATGGGACAGCACAATGACACAATGGGCTCTGGGTCCTACAAGGCCTCACTGTGTCACACTGGCCCTTTGCTTCCATGACGCCCTGTGATGTCACAATGGTCTCACTGCTTCCATGCGGTCCTGTGGTTCCACAATGGCCCTTTGGTGTCACAGTGTATGACAATGGCATCCTTGGTTGAACAGAGTCAGAATGTCCCCATGGTCTCACAGAGCCCCACAGTGTCACTAAGATCCCCTGGATTCCATGAGGCCCTGCTGTGCTACAATGACCCCTTGGTTATACAAGGCCCTGCAGTGTCACAATGGCCCTTTGGTTCCAATGGGTCCTGAAGTGCCGTGATGGTCCCCATGGTTCCCTGAGGCCCTGCAGTGTCACAATGGACTTTTGGTTCCATGAACTTTTGTACTGCCAACAACAGTCCTGTTGGTTCTACGGTGTGACAATGGACTCTCTGTCCCATTAGGTGCCTGGCCTCTCACAGCCCCTCACAACTTCTCACAGCCCTTCATGGCCCCTCACAGCCTCCCACAGCCCCTCACAGCCCCTCATGGCCCCTCATGGCTCTTCCCGAAGCAGAAGGGGTCAAGCCCTGCTTGTTTTCTTTTTTATTTTGGTCCCTTCACAGCAATGAGTAAAGAAAGGCTGCAATGGAGCCTTTCCCCAGTGTTTCCCTCGGGGTTAATTGCAGGCTGAAGCTCTGTGCTGGCACTGCCTGAGGGCGAACAACCCTGCACCCCAAGGCCTTTGCTGTCCCCCTGTGTCCATTCCCTGTCCCCAGTCCCTGAGCACAAAGCCAAGGAGAATTAAAGACATGCAGGCCACATTTGCAGTGCTCAAACACAGCCCTGTTGCTGGTGCTGCTGAAATAGAATCAGCTGACAGAGGCCACCACAGAAATTGCCTCTGGAATGTCAAATAAAATGAAAAAATCTACCAGGACAAAGAGGAACCAGAACTTCTTGCCCTGTTTCATTGCTCCTTCTGAGCAGCAGCAGAAGATGGAGATGCCCAGAGGTATTTCCAGCTGCTGCTGGTCCCAGTGGGAGCCCAGCCTGCTGCCCAGCCCCAGCAGGATCCTGAGCCCAGCCCAGGCAGCTCCCGCAGTGTCGGAGCTCAGCGCACGCGGGGCCAGGCCCAGAGCCCCGGGCACGGCCGCCCATTGTGGGGCAGCGGCGCCGGCGGAATGTCCTGTGCCCAAACCTCCTGCTCCTGCCACACAGCGCCCAGCCTTCTCCCCTGCTCCTCCTCTCCCAGCACGGCACAAATTCCAGCTCGGAGGAGGCTTCCCCAGACAGGGCTCAGGCTCCTGGTTCAGC
Source organism: Muscicapa striata striata (assembly GCA_030060385.1). Classification (NCBI taxonomy): domain Eukaryota; kingdom Metazoa; phylum Chordata; class Aves; order Passeriformes; family Muscicapidae; genus Muscicapa; species Muscicapa striata. Next base: position 23,719 of record JAREIS010001645.1, read on the forward strand.
CTGAGTGTCCCTGCAGAGGAACAGGGCATCTTTCAGGCACTTCCACAAGCTCAGGGTTCTCATTTCATGGGGAATCTGGCATGCAAATAGCCTTGCTAAAAAGGACAAAAGCAGAGGGAACGAATTGGAAATTATTAGGAAAAAATTACCCTTCTTACAGACAAAGTTCATTCCCTGCATTTCTCCTTTTCAGATTCTTTCAGTCATCTACTCAGAGGTCCAGCTTCTTCTGGTGCTTTTCATGAACTGATGGTACTTCTGATTTACACCAGTGCAAGAGATGTAGGATCAGCTAAACTGAACACAGAGACAATCTCCCTCTGTCAGCCCATTTTCACGTTCTAGATCACTTTCAAGATGTCCATGGGGGTGTTGGAATGATTATCACACAACTCTCCACTTCTGCCTGCAGGCTCTGGAGATTCTTTCTCTGCAGTCAGTCAGGGTTGCATTCCCTAACAATTCCTGGTACCATCACCTGTTTTCTTAGGTTAGAACAGTAGCAATGAAAACCTTACCCACAGCACAGCTCTCCAGCCTACAAGGAAAAGAAAGAACAAATTGTCATGTTCTCGAAAACTTTGTCCTGCTTTTTGTCATGCTGCAGTTGGTGGCAAATCTTGTGACAGAAGCTGCACCTCATCCTCCAGGAAAGGTTCTTGCAAAGAGCAAAAAGGGCTGTGGAGAAGATTCTGGGTAAACTGAAACAGCTTTTAAGAAATTAAATGGAAATGGAAAGAAACAATCCAAGGTGTTTTTCTCTATTTATTTTTATGTTCCTCTTTTCTATCTTGCACTACTTCTCCATCCCATTAATTCCAAATGGATCTCACCTCTAATGTCCTTGACTTGGCAAGTTTTAGACACTGTAAAATACCATGAGCTACACAGAGTTTGCCTTTCCCTTCTTCTCTTAGAAAGCAATGCTGGAGAGACAAATGCAGTGATTGGGTCAGGTACAAATCGTGCATTCAGGGAATGGGCTCAGATAATGTTTGAGCCTCAGCAAGGACAATGCACAGCAGCAACCAAGGGGATTCCTCTGCTATTGTACAGGAGTTAAGGCTCTGGATCTTGGCTCAACACGGCAAAGTTCCTGTGTTTGGACAGACCCAGGGGCTGCCAACAGGGAGAGAGGGGCTCAGCACGGGGGCAAGCGGGGAACAGACACACAGACAAGTGGACAAATGGCCCTGGTGCTTCAGCTGCAGCGGCGGCAGTGAAAGAAGCGACTTTGTCGACTCCCTCTTGTTTCTGCTTTCCCTCTCCCACTGTCCCACATCCTCTCCCGCAGGCCTGCACCCTCTCCCGCTCTCCCTTTCCAGGTGTCTCCCACCTTTCCCAGTCTTCCTCTCCCGTTCCAAGCCAGGCCATGCCTCCGGCCGGCCCCCGATCCTAGCCTCAACACGGGCTCCAGCCCCGGCCCCAACGCGGGCTCCAGTCCCGGCCCCAATGAGGGCTCCGGCCCCGGCCCCGGCCCCGGCTCCTCCCGGGCCCGTGGAGCACACATACTCCTGCCGCCTCCACTGCAGTTCCCTCGGCCCCGAGCCGCCGCTGTCCCGTTCCACAGAGCGAACGCCTGGGGCTGCCCGGCCCGGGGCGGCTGAGGGGCGCTCGGGGCCGTTCCTGGCCCCGGGCCGAGCGCTGACAGCCGCGTCTCGCCGGCAGGGAAGGCTCAGCAGGGCCTGAAGGAGCGGAACCGGCTGGGCTCGCTGCTGGGCCGCGGCGGCTTCGGCAGCGTCTGGGCGGCGTCCGGCCCTTGGGCGAGCTTGTGAGTGAGCGGGGCCAGCGGGGGAAGTCCACGGTGTGCCGGGCGGCGAGGAACAGGGGCCCGGCAGGGTGGGAGCCGCCGGGACGCCTTCAGGGAGAGCGGGCGTGGGGTGAGCGGGGGATGCAGAGCACCCCGGGCTGGGCGAGGGGTCCCAGAGCCCTGGCACTGCCCAAGCCCCACTGAGATTATGCCCCTGGAGATCGTGCTGCTGGCCAAGGTGCCCTCTGGGTCATTCTGGGTGCTGGTGTCATTCAGCTCCTTGAGAGGGGTGGGTTGAGCTGCCCAACAGCTTCTTGTTGGTACTGGAGCATCTGCAGTGGTGCCAGGATCTCTGGGGTTTGCTGTCAGAGCAGAGTGGAGGTTCCTGCTGGAGCAGGAGGTGTGGGAGCTGTTCTGCCAGGTGCTCGAGGCACTGCACCAGCTGCAGGGTACTGCACAGGGATATCAAACCAGAGAACATCCTGCTCCACCTGGCCACTGGGCAGCTGAAACTGATCGACTGTGGCTGTGGCACCTTCCTCCAAGGCAAAGCCTACACTCAGTTTGCTGGTGAGCCATCCTAGGGGATGCTCCTGGGCATCTCATGGCCCTTCTGGGTGTAGCACCAGGTTCCCCCTATTGCAGCTGGGATGGGATTAATGCTTGAGCCAAGTTGATTTGGGTGGGAGTGTGAGGGGGACCAGCTCCCAGCCCTGCTGACAGCCTTCAGCACCCACTGTGCCCTGGGCTGGGGCAGCCAGGCTGACAAAAACCCCCATGGGGGCAGCAGAGAGGGGAATTCTGACCCCATGCCCCGGCCGGTTTGGTGTGCAGGCAAGAAGGGTTTGAACTGCTCTGCTCCCCTTGTTTGCCTTGGATAATTAACATTTTTTGGGACCATGCCGGCAAGGAGAACAGTGGGTTTTCTCCACCACTGGGTGGGTTTTTCTTTTGTGTGTCGTGGTTGGGCCTTCCCAGCACTTCTGCTGTCCTCCTCCAGCACCAGTGGATTCTTTTCCAGCCCCGAGTTTGTACACAAGTCCCAGGTGCTGGCGAGAGGGCAGTGGGTCACACCATGTGCCACTGGGGCAGCTCCTGCATGCCCAGGGATGCTGGGGCCAGGCTCTGGGAGCAGCAGCATCCCCCTGATGAGCTCCATCTGTATTCCATAGGAACCCTGTCCTACAGCCCACAGGAGTGAATCCACCACCAATGCTACCATGGAGAGGCAGCAATGATCTGGTCCCTGGGCCTCCTGCCGTCCCACCTGGCCATTGGGAAGCACCCATTCAGGAGAGGCCAGGAGATCATCTGGGGACGGATCTTGTTCCAAGGAGGGCTCTCTCAAGGTGGATCCTCATCTCTGGGCACGGGGGGAATACCAGTGCTGGGAGACAGCAGCGGGCTCGTGAACATCCTGCTCTGGCAGCTGCTGAGGGGGTGGCACATGTCCTGCTCTCCTGCTCTCCTCCAAATGGAGAATCTATGGGGAAGTTTAGGCACAACCCTGGGCACACCCAGCATGGCCTGGGCATGGGAATGGGGGGGAGCAACTTCTCCAACTGACTGGTGATTTCTGGTTTCTCTCTTCAGAGTGCCAAGATGTTATTAAGAGGTGTTTGTCTATGCAACCCTTGGACAGGCTGTCCTTAGAAGAACTTTTCTGTGCTGACCACCAAAGACCAAATACTTCCTACCTCTGGGAATACACTGGTCATCTGGACACAGGATCGGAGTGAAGAGCTCCCACCTGAGCCAGCCCGGCCGCGGCTGTTCCACTCCACCTCCCTGGCTCCCGCCTGCGCCTGCAGCTGTGCCGGCCCTGCTACAGTTACACCCCAGGAACGGACACAGACCGAGTGTGTCCGCGTCTAAGAAAGGACTACAACTGACTTTTCTTCTGTTTTTCGTAGGTAATTTTAATAATTACTGTTGTTTTCTGCTTGTGCTGTGAGTTAGAGTAGTAAAGAGCTGTTACTTTTACCTCCTTATCTCCGCCTGAGTCCTTGATTTGAAACAATTATAACACTCGGAGGGGGTGACATTGATTTCTCTATTTCAAAGGGAACTTCTGCCGTTTTTGGCAGAACTCTGTCCTAAAACCAGGACAGATTTTGGCGCCCAACGTGGGGCTGAGGGCATTAAAAGGCGAGTTAAGAGAGGAGTAGCAGCTCTTAAGCAGCAACATGTTGTCTAGTTTAATCTGGTTTGGGCTCACGTGGTCACAGATATTTCTCTCCCATTTGCAAGCCCTTTTTGAATATGGGCCCCCTCACCAAATTTATTGTAGCTATGATCCGATTTGTGTTTTGGATTGATTTTGTCAGGAATTCATGGGTTTTAGTTTTTTCTGGAAATTTGCCACATGGATCCTGAGCTATCGTACTCTAACTGCGTGTTTCTGGGATTATTTCAACAATGGTACTTATTGTGAGGCAATGAATGCAAGGAAATTTTCTCCCAACCTGTCACCCAGTTTTTGAGGCTACCCCACCAGTTTTCAAGGATTTCAGATTTGCTTTAATTGCTAGTGTTATTATTCCGTGGCTGGTGTTGCTGATGGGCCTGCTTTACTTAGCATTCAGAAACAAGGGAATACTGGCTTGGATAACAACCGTGAGGGATGTTATCCCCAGAGCCTGCCCCTGTCCCTGAGACTAGAGATGCTTCCCCAGAGCCTGGTGTTGCCCACAGCCCACTGCAGAAATGAACCAGTCAGAGTGGGTGGGGGTTCTAGTGAAGGAGATACAGGACATGGGCCAGGTGTTGAAGGAGCACCTTTCCCAGCTAGTGAGAAACCCTCCCCTGCCCTAAAGAGGAGAGTCTGATGGTGCTGCAGTGAAACCCGTAGATGTTACATCTGTCCAGGTTCCAGCTGGATCACAGGGGCAGCCACAGCCAGCAGCAGTTGCCCCTGTGGGAAACTCGGAAATCTAAGATTAAAACAAAGCACCTAGATAGTGGGGATCAGCCAGGAGGGTCCTCACAGTCAGCAAGGAGCCAGAGGTTGAGATTGTCACCGAGTCTCTCTCATATGACACTCTCCGTAACCTGCGAAAAGACATTGTGCGACGGGGCCGTGAGCCTTTTACAACCTGGTTACTTCGTGTCTGGGACTCCATGGGGAGAGGTGTACAACTGGATGGCACTGAGGCCAGGAATTT
>JAREIS010001646.1:0-15467 GCA_030060385.1 Muscicapa striata striata
CCGACCCTTGTGATGTCACAGGCACCAGAGCACATCACAGCCCTGACAATTGTGATGTCACAAACACCAGAGCACATCACAGCCCTGCTCCTTGCAATGTCACAGGTGCCAGAGCACATCACAGCCCTGAATTTTGTGATGTCACAGGCACCAGAGCACATCACAATCTTGCCCCTTGTGATGTCAGAGATGCCAGAGCACATCACAGCCCTGACCCTTGTGATGTCACAGGCACCAGAGCACATTACGTCCCTGACCCTTGTGATGTCACAGGCACCAGAGCACATCACAGCCCTGCTCCTTGTGATGTGAGAAGTACCAGACCACATCACACCCTGATCATTTTGATGTCACAGGCACCAGAACAAATGACAACGCTGCTCCTTTTGATGTCACAGGCACCAGAGCACATCACAGCCCTGACCCTTGTGATGTCACAGGCACCAGAGCACATCACAGGCTTGATCCTTGTGATGTCAGAGGTGCCAGAGCACATCATAACCCCGCTCCTTGTGATGTCATAGGCACCAGAGCACATCACAGCCCCTCTCCTTGGGATGGCACATGTACCAGAGAACATCACAGCCCTGACCATTGTTATGTCACAGGCACCAGAACAAATCACAGCCCTGATCCTTGTGATGTCACAGGTACCAAAGCACATCACAGCCCTGCCCCTTGTGATGTCACAGGCACCCGAGCACATAAAACCCCTGACCATTGTGATGTCACAGACACCAGATCATATCAAAGCCCGGACCATTGTGATGTCACAGGCACCAGAGCACATCACACCCTGACCCTTGTGATGTCACATGCACCAGAGCACATCGCTGGCCTGCTCCTTCTGATGTCACAGGCACCAGAGCACATCAAAACCCTGCGCCTTGTGATGTCACAGGCACCAAAGTACATCACAGCCCTGCTCCTTGTGATGTCACAGGCACCAGAGCACATCACACCCCTGACCCATGCGATGTCGCAGGAACCAGGGCACATCACACCCCCGACCCTTGTGATGTCACAGGCACCAGAGCACATCACAACCCTGCTCCTTGTGATGTCACAGACACCAGAGCACATCACAGCCCCATGTCTCGTTATGTCACAGGCACCAGAGCACATCACAGCTCTGACCCTTGTGATGTCACAGGCACCAGAGCACATCACAGTCCTGCACCTGGTGATGTCACAGGCGCCAGAGAACATCACAGCCCCGCTCCTTGAGATGTCACAGTGGCCAGAGCCCATCAGAGCCCTGCTCCTTGTGATGTCATAGCGGCCAGAGCACATCACACCCCTGACAATTGTAATGTCACAGGCACCAGAGCACATCACTGTCCCGCTGCTTGTGATGTCATAGGCACCAGAGCCTGTCACAACCCCGCCCCTTGTGATGTCACAGGCACCAGAGCAAATCACAACCCCTCCCTCTAGTGATGTCACATTCATCAGAGGACATCACAGTCCTGCTCCTCGTGATGTCACAGGTACCAGAGCACATCACAGCCCTGCTCCTTGTGATGTCACAGGCAACAGAGCACATCACAACCCTGACCCTTTTGATGTCACAGGCAACAGGGCACATCACAGCCCTGATCCTTGTGATGTCACACGCATCAGGGCACATCAGACCCCTGACTCTTGTGATATCGCAGGCACTAGAGCACATCACAGCCCCGCTCCTTATGATGTCACAGGCACCAGAGCACATCACAGCCCCGCGATTGGTGATGGCACAGGGACCAGAGAACATAAAAGCCCAACGTCTTGTGATGTCACAGGCACCAGAGCACATCACAGCCCTGACCACAGTGGTGTCACAGGCACCAGAACATATCACAGCCCCGCGCCTGGTGATGTCACAGGCACCAGAGCACATCAAAGCCCCACGTCTTGCGATGTCACTGGCACCACAGCACATCACAGCCCTGACTACTGTCATGTCACAGGCACCAGAGCACATCACAGCCCTGCTCCTTGTGATGTCACAGGCTCCAGAGCACATCACAGCCCTGACAATTGTGATGTCACAGTGGCCAGAGCACATCACAGCCCTGACCCTGGTGATGTCACTGGCACCAGAGCACATCATAGCCCTGACCACTGTGATGTCACAGGCACCAGAGCACATCACAGGCCTGCTCCTTGTGCTGTCACAGGCACCAGAGCACATCACAGACGTGCTCCTTGTGATGTCACAGGCACCAGAACAAATCACTGCCCTGCTCATTGTGATGTCACAGGTACGAGAGCACATCATAGCCCTGCTCCTTGTGATGGCACAGGCACCAGAGCACATCACACCCCTTCTCCTTGTAATGTCACAGGCACCAGAGCACATCACAGCCCTGCTCCTTGTGATGTCACAGGCACCAGAGCGCATCCGAGCCCTGATCATTTTGATGTCACAGGCACCATGACAAATCACATCCCTGCTCCTTTTGATGTCTCAGGCACCAGAGCACATCAGAATCCTGATCATATTGATATCTCAGGCACTCGAGCACATCACATCCTGACCCTTGTGATGTCACAGGCACTAGAGCACATCACTGCCCTGATCATTTTGATGTCACACTGTCCAGAGCACATCACAGCCCTGACCCTTGTGATGTCACAGGCACCAGAGCACATCACAACCCTGCCCCTTGTGATGTCACAGGCACCAGAACAAATGACAACGCTGCTCCTTTTCATGTCACAAGGACCAAAGCACATCACAGCCCTGCTCCTTGCGATGTCACAGGTGCCAGAGCACATCACACCCCTTCTCCTTGTGATGTCACAGGCACCAGAGCACATCACAGCCCTGCTCCTTGTGATGTCACAGGCAGCAGAGCACATCACAGCCTTGCTCCTTGTGATGTCAGAGGTGCCTGAGCACATCACAGCCCTGACCATTGTTATGTCACAGGCACCAGAACAAATCACAGCCCTTCTCCTTGTAATGTCACAGGCACAAGAGCACATTACATCCCTGACCCTTGTGATGTCACAGACACCAGAGCACATCACATCCCTGACCCTTGTGATGTCACAGGCACTAGAGGACATAACAGACCTGCCCCTTGTGTTGCCGCAGGCACCAGAGCACATATCAGCCCTGACCCTTGTGATGTCACAGGCACCTGAGCACATCAAAGCCCCGCTCCTTTTAACGTGACAGGGAACAGAGCCCATCACAGCCCCGTGCCTGGTGATGTCACAGGCACCAGAGCAAATCACAGCCCTGAACCTTGTGATGTCACAGGCACCTGAGCACATCACAGCACCGCTCCTGGTGATGCCACAGGTGCCAGAGCACATCAGAGCCCTGCTCATTGTGATGTCAGAGGTACCAGAGCGCATCACAGCCCTGACACTTGTGATGTCACAGGGACCAGTGCACATCACAGCCCTGACACTTGTGATGTCACAGGGACCAGTGCACATCACAGCCCTTACCATTCTGATGTCACAGGTACCAAACACATCACAGCCCTGCCCCTTGTGATGTCACAGGCACCAGAGCACATAAAACCCCTGACCATTGTGATGTCACAGACACCAGATCATATCAAAGCCCGGACCATTGTGATGTCACAGGCACCAGAGCACATCACACCCTGACCCTTGTGATGTCACAGGACCCAGAGCACATCGCAGGCCTGCTCCTTCTGATGTCACAGGCACCAGAGCACATCAAAACCCTGCGCCTTGTGATGTCACAGGCACCAAAGTACATCACAGCCCTGCTCCTTGTGATGTCACAGGCACCAGAGCACATCACACTCCTGACCCTTGTGATGTCGCAGGAACCAGGGCACATCACACCCCCGACCCTTGTGATGTCACAGGCACCAGAGCACATCACAACCCTGACCCTTGTGATGTCACAGGCAAGAAAGCACATCACAGCCCTGACCCTTGTGATGTCACAGGCACCACAGCACATCACATCCCTGTCCCTTGTGATGTCACAGTGGCCAGAGCACATCACAGCCCTGACCCTTGTGTTATCACAGGCACCAGAGCACATCACAGCCCCGCGATTGGTGATGGCACAGGGACCAGAGAACATCAAAGCCCAACGTCTTGTGATGTCACAGGCACCAGAGCACATCACAACCCTGACCACAGTGGTGTCACAGGCACCAGAACATATCACAGCCCCGCGCCTGGTGCTGTCACAGGCACCAGAGCACATCAAAGCCCCACGTCTTGTGATGTCACTGGCACCACAGCACATCACAGCCCTGACTACTGTCATGTCACAGGCACCAGAGCACATCACAGCCCTGCTCCTTGTGATGTCACAGGCTCCAGAGCACATCACAGCCCTTACAATTGTGATGTCACAGTGGCCAGAGCACATCACAGCCCTGACCCTTGTGATGTCACAGGCACCAGAGCACATCACAGACTTGCTCCTTGTGATGTCAGAGGTGCCTGAGCACATCACAGCTCTGACCCTTGTGATGTCACAGGCACCAGAGGACATAACAGACCTGCCCCTTGTGTTGCCGCAGGCACCAGAGCACATATCAGCCCTGACCCTTGTGATGTCGCAGGAACCAGGGCACATCACACCCCCGACCCTTATGATGTCACTGGCACCAGAGCACATCATAGCCCTGACCACTGTGATGTCACAGGCACCAGAGCACTTCACAGCCCTGCTCCTTGTGCTGTCACAGGCACCAGAGCACATCAGAGACGTGCTCCTTGTGATGTCACAGGCACCAGAACAAATCACTGCCCTGCTCATTGTAACGTCACAGGTACGAGAGCACATCATAGCCCTGCTCCTTGTGATGGCACAGGCACCAGAGCACATCACAGCCCTGCCCCTTGTGATGTCACAGGCACAAGAGCGCATCCCAGCCCTGATCATTTTGATGTCACAGGCACCATGACAAATCACATCCCTGCTCCTTTTGATGTCTCAGGCACCAGAGCACATCAGAATCCTGATCATATTGATATCTCAGGCACTCGAGCACATCACATCCCGGACCCTTGTGATGTCACAGGCACTAGAGCACATCACTGCCCTGATCATTTTGATGTCACACTGTCCAGAGCACATCACAGCCCTGCCCCTTGTGATGTCACAGAAACCAGAGAACATAACAGCCCTGACCCTTGTGATGTCACAGGCACCAGAGCACATCACAACCCTGCCCCTTGTGATGTCACAGGCACCAGAACAAATGACAACGCTGCTCCTTTTCATGTCACAGGGACCAAAGCACATCACAGCCCTGCTCCTTGCGATGTCACAGGTGCCAGAGCACATCACACCCCTTCTCCTTGTGATGTCACAGGCACCAGAGCACATCACAGCCCTGCTCCTTGTGATGTCACAGACACCAGAGCACATCACAGCCTTGCTCCTTGTGATGTCAGAGGTGCCTGAGCACATCACAGCTCTGACCCTTGTGATGTCACAGGCACCAGAGGACATAACAGACCTGCCCCTTGTGTTGCCGCAGGCACCAGAGCACATATCAGCCCTGACCCTTGTGATGTCGCAGGAACCAGGGCACATCACACCCCCGACCCTTGTGATGTCACAGGCACCAGAGGACATAACAAACCTGCCCCTTGTGTTGCCGCAGGCACCAGAGCACATATCAGCCCTGACCCTTGTGATGTCACAGGCACCTGAGCACATCAAAGCCCCGCTCCTTTTGACGTAACAGGGACCAGAGCCCATCAGAGCCCCGCGCCTGGTGATGTCACAGGCACCAGAGCAAATCACAGCCCTGACCCTTGTGATGTCACAGGCACCTGAGCACATCACAGCCCCGCTCCTGGTGATGTCACAGGTGCCAGAGCACATCAGAGCCCTGCTCATTGTGATGTCACAGGTACCAGAGCGCATCCCAGCCCTGACACTTGTGATGTCACAGGGACCAGTGCACATCACAGCACTTACCCTTCTGATGTCACAGGCACCAGAGCACATCACAGCTCTGAGCACTGTGATATCACAGGCACCAGAGCACATCACATCCCCGCTCCTTTTGATGTCACAGAGATCAGAGCCCATCACAGCCCTGACCCTTGTGATGTCACAGGACCCAGAGAACATAACAGCCCTGACCATTGGGATGTCAAAGTGGCCAGAGGATATCACAGCCCGCTCCTTGTGATGTGACAAGTACCAGACCACATAAAAACCCTGATCTTTTTGATGTCACAGGCACCATAAGAAATGACAACGCTGCTCCTTTTGATGTCACAGGGACCAGAGCACATCACAGCCCTGACCCTTGTGATGTCACAGGCACCAGAGCACATCACAGGCTTGATCCTTGTGATGTCAGAGGTGCCAGAGCACATCACAACCCCGCTCCTTGTGATGTCATAGGCACCAGAGCACATCACAGCCCCTCTCCTTGGGATGGCACATATACCAGAGAACATCACAGCCCTGACCATTGTTATGTCACAGGCACCAGAACAAATCACAGCCCTGATCCTTGTGATGTCACAGGTACCAAAGCACATCACAGCCCTGCCCCTTGTGATGTCACAGGCACCAGAGCACATAAAACCCCTGACCATTGTGATGCCACAGACACCACATCATATCAAAGCCCGGACTATAGTTATGTCACAGGCACCAGAGCACAACGCTGGCCTGCTCCTTCTGATGTCACAGGCACCAGAGCACATCAAAACCCTGCGCCTTGTGATGTCACAGGCAGCCAAGTACATCACAGCCATGCTCCTTGTGATGTCACAGGCACCAGAGCACATCACACCCCTGACCCTTGTGATGTCGCAGGAACCAGGACACATCACACCCCCGACCCTTGTGATGTCACAGGCACCAGAGCACATCACAACCCTGCTCCTTGTGATGTCACAGACACCAGAGCACATCACAGCCCCATGTCTCGTTATGTCACAGGCACCAGAGCACATCACAGCCCTGACCCTTGTGATGTCACAGGCGCCAGAGCACATCACAGTCCCGCACATGGTGATGTCACAGGCGCCAGAGAACATCACCAGAGCACATCACAGCCCTGACCCTTGTGATGTCACAGGTACCAGAGCACGTCACAGCCCGGAACCTTGTGATGTCACAGGTGCCAGAGCACATCACAGCCTTTCTCCTTGTGATGTCACAGGAACCAGAGAACATAACAGCCCTGACCATTGTGATGTCACTGGCACCAGAGCACATCACAGCCCTGCCCCTTGTGATGTCACAGGCACCAGAGCACATCACAGCCCTGCTCCTTGTGATGTCACAGGCACCAGAGCACATCACAGCCCTGACCCTTGTGATGTCACAGGTGCCAGAGCACATCACAGCCCTGCCCCTTGTGATGTCACAGGCACCAGAGCAAATCACATCCCTGATACTTGTGATGTCACAGGCCCCAGATCACATCACAGCCCCGCGCCTGGTGATGTCACAGGCACCAGATCACATCACAGCCCTGCCCCTTGTGATGTCACAGGCACCAGACCACATGAGAGCCCTGCCCCTTGTGATGTCACAGGCACCAGACCACATGAGAGCCCTGCTCCTTGTGATGTAACAGGCGCCACAGCCCATCAGAGGCATGCTGCTTGTGATGTCACAGGCACTAGAGCCCGTTACTGCCCTGCTCCTTGTGATGTCACAGACACCAGAGCACATCACAGCCCTGCTCCTTGTGATGTCAGACGTGCCAGAGCACATCTCAGCCCTGCTCCTTTTGATGTCACAGGCACCAGAGCACATCACAGCCCTGCTCCTTGTGATGTCACAGTGACCAGAGCACCTCACAGCCCTGACATTTGTGATGTTACAGGCACCAGAGCACATCACAGACGTGCTCCTTGTGATGTCACAGGGACCAGAGCACATCACTGCCGTGACCCTTGTGATGTCACAGGGACCAGAGGACATCACAGCCCTGCTCCTTGTGATGTCACAGGCACCAGAGCACATCACAGCCCTGACCCTTCTGATGTCACAGGCACCAGATCACATCACAGCCCTGCTCCTTGTGATGTCACAGTGGCCAGAGCACATCACAGCCCTGACACTTGTGATGTCACAGGCACCAGAGCACATCACAGCCCTGACCCTTCTGATGTCACAGGCACCAGAGCACATAACAGCCCTGCTCCTTGTGATGTCACAGGCACCAGAGCACATCACAGCCCCGCTCCTTGTGATGTCACAGGTGCCAGAGCCCATCAGAGCCCAGAACCTTGTGATGTCACAGGCACCAGAACACATCACAGCCCCGCTCCTTGTGATGTCACAGGCACCAGAACAAATCACATCCCGGCTCCTTGTGATGTCACAGGCACCAGAGCACAGCAGAGCCCTGCTCCTTGTGATGTAACAGGCACCAGAGCACATCACAACCCTGCCCCTTGTGATGTCACAGGCACCAGAGCACATCACAGCCCTGCTCATTGTGATATCACATACACCAGACCACATCACAGCCCTGCTCCTTGTGATGTCACAGGCACCAGAGCACATCACATGCCTGAGCATTGTGAAGTCACAGACACCAGAGCACATCACAGCCCTGCCCCTTGTGATGTCACAGGCACCAGAGCACATCACAGCCCTGACCATTGTGATGTCACAGGCACCAGGAGATATCACAGCCCTGCTTCATGTGATGTCACAGGCAACAGAGCACATCACAGCCCTGATCCTTGTGATGTCACAGGCACCAGAGCACATCACAGCCCTGACCCTTGTGATGTCACAGGTACCAGAGCACATCACAGCCCTGCCCCTTGTGATGTCACAGGCACCAGAGCACATCACAGCCCCGCCCCTTGTGATGTCACAGGCGCCTGAGCAAATCATAGCCCTGACAATTGTGATGTCACAAATACCAGAGCACATCACAGCCGTGACACTTGTGATGTCACAGGGACCAGAGCAAATCCCAGCCCTACCCCCTGCGATGTCACAGGCACCAGACCACATGAGAGCCCTGCCCATTGTGATGTCACAGTCAGCAGACCACATGAGAGCCCCTCTCCTTGTGATGTCACAGGCACCACAGCCCATCACAGGCATGCTGCTTGTGATGTCACAGGCACTAGAGCCCGTTACAGCCCTGCTCCTGGTGATGTCACAGACACCAGAGCACATCACAGCCCTGCTCCTTGTGATGTCAGACGTGCCAGAGCACATCTCAGCCCTGCTCCTTTTGATGTCACAGGCACCAGAGCACATCACAGCCCTGCTCCTTGTGATGTCAGTGCCCAGAGCACCTCACAGCCCTGACATTTATGATGTTACAGGCACCAGAGCACATCACAGACCTGCTCCTTGTGATGTCACAGGGACCAGAGGACATCACAGCCCTGCTCCTTGTGATGTCACAGGCACCAGAGCACATCACAGCCCTGACCCTTCTGATGTCACAGGCACCAGATCACATCACAGCCTTTCTCCTTGTGATGTCACAGTGGCCAGAGCACATCACAGCCCTGACCCAGCCCTGCTCCTTGTGATGTCACAGGTACCAAAGTACATCACAACCCTTCCCCATGTGATGTCACAGACGGCAGAGCACATCACAGCCCTGCTCATGGTGATGTCACAGGCCCGAGAGCACATCAGAGCCCTGACCCTTGTGATGCCACAGTGGCCAGAGCACATCACATCCCTGCTCCTTGGGATGTCACAGGCACCAGAGCACATCGCAGTCCTGATCATTGTGATGTCACAGGCACCAGAGCACATCACAGCCCTGCTTCTTGTTATGTCACAGGCACCAGAGAACATCACAGCTCTGCTCCTTGTGATGTCACAGACACCAGGGCACATCACAGTCCTGCTCCTTGTGATGTCACATGCACCAGAGCACATCACAGCCCTGTCTCTTGTGATGTCCACTGGCACCAGACCATGAGAGCCCAGCCCTTGTGATGTCACAGGCACCACAGCCCATCACAGCCATGCTTCTTGTTATGTCTCAGGCACAGAGCCCTTTTACAGCCCTGCTTCTGGTGATGTCACAGCACCAGGGCAAATCACAGTCCGCCCTTGTGATGTCAGGCACCACAACAAATCACACCTGCCTCTTGTGATGTCACAGGCCCTGAGCAAATCAAGCCCTGACCTTGTGATGTCACAACACCAGGACATCACAGCCGTGCATTGTGATGTCACAGGGACCAGACCACATCGAGCCTTCCTCCTTGTGATGTCACAGGCACCAAGCCCATCACAGCCTGCTCCTTGTGATGTCACAGGCACTAGAGCCTTACAGCCCTGCTCCTTGGTGATGTCACAGGCACCAGAGCACATCACAGCCCTGCTCCTTGTGATGTCAAAGGCACCAGACAATACAGCCCTGATCACTTGTGATGTCACAGGCACCAGACACATCAAGCCCAGCCCTTGGTGATGTCTGAGCACCGGACACATCACAGCCCGCCCCTTGTGATGTCACAGGCACCAGACCACATACCTTCCTTGTGATGTAACAGGCCCCAGACCCATCAGAACCTGCCCCTTGTGATGTCACAGGCACCAGAGCCCTTACGCCCTGCTCCTTGTGATGTCACAGCACCAGAGCACATCACAGCCCTGCTCCTTGTGATGTCAGGACGTGCACATCTCAGGCCTGTCCTTTTGATGTCCAGGCACCATGGACACATCACAGCCCTGCTCCCTTGTATGTCACAGTGACCAGAGCACCTCACAGCCTGACATTTGTGATGTTCAGGCACCAGGAATCACAGCTGCTCCTTGTGATGTCACGGGACAGAGCACATCACAGCCCTGACCTTGTGATGTCACAGGCACCAGAGACATCAAGCCCTGCTCCTTGTGATGTCACAGGCACAGAGCACATCACAGCCTGACCCTTCTGATGTCACAGGCATAGATCACATCACAGCCCTGCTCCTTGTGATGTCACAGGCACTAGAGCACATCACAGCCCAGACCATTGCGATGTCACAGGTACCAGAGGAAATCACAGCCCTGATAATTGTGATGTCACAGACACCAGGGCACATCACAGCCCTGCTCCTTGTGATGTCACCGGCACTAGAGCACATCACAGCCCATCTTGTGATGTCACAGGTCCAGAGCCCATCAGGCCCTGACTGGAGTGTCACAGGCACCACAGCCATCACAGGCCCGCTGCCTTGTGATGTCACAGGCACAGAACAAATCACATCCCGGCTCCTTGATGTCACAGGCACCAGAGCACATCAAGCCCTGCCCTTGTGATGTAACAGGCACCAGAGCACATCACAACCCTGCCCTTGTGATGTCACAGGCACCAGACACATCACAGCCCTGCTCTTAATGATGTCACACACCAGACCACATCACAGCCCTGCCCTTGTGATGTCACAGGCACCCGAGCACATCACATGCCCCCGGCCTTGTGAAGTCCAGGCACCCGAGCACATCACAGCCCTGCCCCTTTGTGATGTCACAGGCATAGAGCACATCACAGCCCTGCAGCCTTGTGATGTCACAGGCACCAGAGAAAATCACAGCCCTGCTTTCCCTTTTGATGTCACAGGCACAGAGCACATCACAGCCCTGATCCTTGTGATGTCACAGGCACAGAGCACATCACAGCCCCTGACCCTTGTGATGTCACAGGTGCCAGAGCACCTACAGACCTGACCCTTTGTGATGTCCAGGCACCAGAGCACATCACACCCTGCCACTTGATGTCCAGGCGCCGAGCACATCATAGCCTGACCCTTGTGATGTCACAAGGACCAGAGCACATCACAGCCCTGCCCTTGTGATGTCACAGGACCAGAGCAAATCCAGCCCCTACCCCTGGTGTCACAGGCACCAGACACATCAGAGCCCTGCCCTTGTGATGTCACAGGACCAGAGCACATCAACGCCCTTGTGATGTCACAGGCACCAGACACATCACAGCCCTGGCATTGTGAAGTCACAACACCAGACACATCACAGCCCTGCCCTTTGTGATGTCACAGGCACCAGAGCACATCAGCCTGAGCCAGTCAAGCCATGGATATCACAGCCCCCTCAGGCACGGACATCACAGCCCTGCTCATTGTGATGTCACAGGCACAGAGCACATCACAGCCCTGTCTGTGATGTCACAGGCACAGAGCACATCACAGCCCCTGACCCTTGTGATGTCACAGGGCCAGGAGCACCTACAGCCCGACCCCTTGTGATGTCCAGGGCCAGAGCAATCACAGCCCTGCCACCCTTGATGTCGCAGGCCCTGAGCAAATCATAGCCCTACAATTGTGATGTCACAAATACCAGAGCACATCACAGCCATGACTTCTGTGATGTCACGGGACCAGAGCAAATCCCAGCCCTACCCCTGCGATGTCACAGGCACCAGACCACATAGAGCCCTGCCCATTGTGATGTCACAGTCCAGCAGACCACATAGAGCCTCCTCCTTGTGATGTCACAGGCACACAGCCCATCACAGGCATGCTGCTTGTGATGTCACAGGCACTAAAGAGGGCCCGGTTACAGCCCCGTTCCTTTTTGATGTCAGCGTGCCAGAAAAACATCTCAGCCCTGCTCCTTTGGGTGTCACAGGCACCAGAGCACATCACAGCCCTGCTCCTTGTGATGTCAGTGCCCAGAGCACCTCACAGCCCTGTTTGATGTTACAGGCACCAGAGCACATCACAGACCGCTCCCTTTTGAGTCCAGGGACCCGAGGAATCACAGCCCTGCTCCTTTTGATGTCAAGGCACCAGACACATCACACCCCGACCCTCTGATGCCCCAGGCACAGACCCCATAACTTCCCTTTGATGTCACAGGCACCAAGCCCACCAGGTATTCCCTTTGGGATGTCCAGGCCAGAGCCCATAAGCCCTGCTCCTTGGGGGATGTCACAGACCAAGACATCAACCCCCTTTTGATGTACAGGACCAGAGCAAATCCACCCTGTCTTGGGGATGTCACAGGGCCGAGGGAATCAACCTGACCTTGTGAAAGTCCAAAACACAAACACACCTGCCCTTGGGATGTCACAGGGACCAGACACATGACCCTGTCTTGTGATGTCAAAACAGCCCATACACCATGCTTTTGTATGTCACAGGCACAGAGCTCACAGCCCCTGCTCCGTGATGTCACAGAACTCGAGCACATCAAACCCCCCCAATGTACTGGCCCAGAGCACATCCAGCCCTGCCCTTTGATGTCACAGGGACCAGACCCCTAAGCCCTTCCCCTGTGATGTCACTGCCCAGACCCCCAAAGCCCTGCTCTGGAGTTACAGGAAACCCCAAAATCACAGCCCTGCTTCTTGTTTATGTCCAGGCAGAGCCTTTACAGCCCCTGTCAGGTGAGCCCCCAGGCCCACCAGGGCCCAAAATCACAGCCTGCCCCTTGGATGTCACAGGCTCAAACACATCCAGCCCGCCCCTTTTGATGTCACAGGAACAGACCACACAGCCCTTCCTTCGATCCAGGACAGAGCCCATACAACCCTGCCTTTATGTCACAGCACCAGAGCCATCAAGCTTTGCCCTGTGATGTCAAGGCACCAGACACATCACAGCCCCGTCCGGAATCACAGCACAGAGCAACCACCCTCCCCTTGGAGTCACAGAACAAGACATCCAGCCCCACCAGGGCCAGGCACCAGGGGAATCACAGCCCTGCCCCTTTGGGGTCACAAGCAAAGGGACATCACAGCCCGCCTGGATGGGACCAGATCATGCTCCTGGGATGTCAAGGCACCAAGGTCACAGGGCCTTGTGATGTCAGGCAAGTCAAAAGCCCTGCTCCTTGTGATTCACCCGGGCCCCCAAACCCATTTTAGAGCCCAAAAACCCTTGTGATGTCACAGGCCCGACAATAAGCCCTCTTGGGATGTCACAAAACCAGAAATCACACCCGGCCGGATGTCACAGGGACCAGACCACATGAGAGCCCGCCCTTGTGATGTACAGGCACCAAGGCCCATCACAACCCTGCCCTTGTGATGTCCACACCAGAGCACATACAGCCCTGCTCCTTGTGATGTCACAGGCACCAAGCACATCACAGCCCTGATCTTGTGAGTCAGCCCCCAGAGACTCACAGCCCTGCTCCTGTGATGTCACAGGCACCACAGCATCACAGCCCTGCCCTTTTGATGTCACAGGCACCAGAGCAATCAGGGCCCTGCTCCTGTGATGTCACAATGCCCAGAGCACCTCCACCCTGACATTTGTGATGTTACAGGCACCGAGCACATCACAGCGGGCTTTGTGATGTCACGGGACCAGAGAATCACAGCTCGGCCTTGTGATGTCACAGGTGCAAACTCAGAGCCAGAACCTTGTGGTCACAGGCACCAACACATCACAGCCCGTCCTTGTGATGTCACAGCACCAGAACAAATACATCCCGGCTCCTTGTGATGTCACGGCACAGACTCACAAGACCCTGCCCTTGTGATGTAAAAGGCAAGACCATCAACCCTGCCCCCTTTTGATGTAAAAGGGAAGAGCACATACAACCCCGCCCTTTGGGTGTCAAGGCACAGAGCATAAAGGCCTGTGCTTTTGGGGGTACGCACCAGAGCACATCACAGCCCTGCCCCTCGATGTCAGGGCACCGAGCACATCAAGGCCTGACAATGTGATAAGGGACCAGAATCAAGCCTCTTCCCTTTGGGTGTCACAGGCACCCGAGCACATCACAGCCCTGACCTTGTGGGGTGTCACAGGCACAGAACAAAGCCATGCTTTCCCTTTTGATGTCACAGCAACAAACCCATCACAGGCCCCGACCTTGTGATGTCAAGGCACCAGACCCATACAGCCCTGCCCTGGGGATGTCACAGGGCCCAGAGCACATCAGCCCCGCCCTGGATGTACAGGCACCAGACAAAAAACATCCCGTACTTGTGATGTCACAGGCGCCTGAGCAAATCAAGCCCTGACTTGTGATGTCACAAACACTAGGACAATCACAAACCGCAAAAGTTTGTGGGTGTCACAGGGACCAGACCACATAGGCCCCTCCCTTGTGATTCAAGGCACAAGCCCCATCACAGCCCCTTGTGATGTCACAGGCACCGAGTTAAGCCCTGCTCCTGGTGATGCACAAACAGAGACTCACAGCCCTGACCTTGTGATGTCACACCAGGAGAATCAAGCCCTGCCTTTGGGATGTCACAGCCCAGACACCACGCCCGCCCTGGATGTCACAGGCACCAGAGCAAATCACATCCTTGTACTTGTGATGTCACAGGGCCTGAGCAAATCATAGCCCTGACAATTGGATGTCACAAACACCAGAGCACATCACACCGTGACACTTGTGATGTCACAGGGGACCAGAGCAAATCCCAGCCGCCTCAGATGTCCCCAAACCCATTTTGGGTTCAGACCACATGAGAGCCCTGCCCTTGTGATGTCACAGGCACCACAGCCCATCACCATGTGCGGATGTCACAGGCACTAGAGCCCGTTACAGCCCTGCCCTGGTGATGTCACAGAACCGAGCACATCACAGCCCCGGA
>JAREIS010001647.1:0-15216 GCA_030060385.1 Muscicapa striata striata
TCCTGTGATGTCACAGGCACCAGAGACATCACCCCTGCCCTTGTGATGTCACAGCCACCAGAGCACATCACAGCCGACCATCCTGATGTCACAGGCACCAGAGCACATCACAGCCCTGCTCTTTGTGATGTCACAGCACCAGAGCACATCACAGCCCTGCTCTTGTGATGTCACAGCACAGAGCATACAGCCCAGCCCTTTGATGTCACAGGCACAGAGCACCCAGCCTGCCCTTGTGATGTCACAGCACCAGAGCACATCACAGCCCCGCTCTTTGTGATGTCAACCAGCACAGCCCTCCCTTGTGATGTCACGGCAAGAGCACATCACAGCCCTCACTTGTGATGTCAAGGACCAGGCACATCCCTGCTCCTTGTGATGTCACAGGCACCAGAGCACATCACAGCCCCCTTTGTGATGTCACAGGCACCAAGCACATCACAGCCCTGACCCTTGGATGTCACAGGCACCAGAGCACATCACAGCCTGCTCCTTGTGATGTCACAGGCACCAGAGCAATCACAGCCTGCCTTGTGATGTCACAGGCACCAGAGCACATCACAGCCCAGCTCCTTGTGATGTCACAGGACCAGAGCACTACAGCCCTGACCCTTGTGATGTCACAGCACCAGAGCACATCACAGCCCTGCTCTTGTGATGTCACAGCCTCAGAGCATCACAGCCCTGCTCCTTGTGATGTCACAGGCACCAGAGCACATCACAGCCCTCCATTGTGATGTCACAGGACCAGAGCCATCACGCCCTGCTCCTTGTGATGTCACAGGCACCAGAGACATCACAGCCCCGCTCTTGTGATGTCACAGGCACCAAGCACATTACAGCCCTGACCCTTGTGATGTCACAGGACCAGAGCACATCACAGCCTGCCCTTGTGATGTCACAGGCACCAGAGACATCACAGCGCCTTGATGTCACAACAGACATCAAGCCTCTGTGATGTCACAGGCACCAGAGCACATCACAGCCCTGATCCTTGTGAGTCACAGGACCAGGCACATGACAGCCCTGCCCTTGTGATGTCACAGGTACAGAGCACATCACAGCCCTGCCCTTTTGATGTCACAGGCACCAGAGCCATCACAGCCCGCTCTTCGAGTCACAGCACCAGAGCACATCACAGCCCGCTCTTGTGATGTCACAGGCACAGACATACAGCCCATCCTTTGATGTCACAGGACCAGAGCACATCACAGCCCGCTCCTTGTGATGTCACAGGACCAGAGCACACACAGCCGATCATTGTGATGTCACAGGTACCAGAGCACATCACAGCCCTGCTCTTGTGATGTCACAGGCACCAGGCACACACACCTGCTCCTTGTGATGTCACAGGACCAGAGCACATCACAGCCCGCTCTTGAGTCACAGGCCAGAGCACATCACAGCCCTGCTCTTTGATGTCACAGGCACCAGAGCACTCACAGCCCTACTTGTGATGTCACAGGACAGAGCACATCACAGCCTGCTCCTTGTGATGTCACAGGCACAGAGCACTCACAGCCCGCTCCTTGTGATGTCACAGGCACCAGAGCACATCACAGCCCTGCTCCTTGTGATGTCACAGGCACCAGAGAAATCACAGCCCTGTCCTTGTGATGTCACAGGCACGAACACATTGCAGCCCTGCTCTTGTGATGTCACAGGCACCAGAGCACATCACAGCCCTGACCTTGTGATGTCACAGGACCAGAGCACTTGACAGCCCTCTCCTTGTGATGTCACAGGCACCAGAGCACATCACAGCCCTGCTCCTTGTGATGTCACAGCACCAGAGCAGCATACCCTGCTCCTTACGAGTCACAGCACCAGAGCAATCACAGCCCCGATCATTGTGATGTCACAGGACAGAGCACATCACAGCCCTGCCCTTGTGATGTCACGCACAGGCACCAGAGCACGTCAGGCATCAGCCCTGCCCTTGTGATGTCACAGGCACAGAGCACATCACAGCCTGCTCATTGTGATGTCACAGGCACCAGAGCACATCACAGCCTGCCTCTTGTGATGTCACAGGCGCACCATGAGCACCACAGCCCGACACCTGTGATGTCACAGGTCCAGAGCACATCCATGCCCGCTCCTTGTGATGTCACGGGACCAGAGGACATCACAGCCCTGTCCTTGTGATGTCACAGGCACAGACACTCACAGCCCTGCCTCTTGTGATGTCACAGGCACCAGAGCACATCACAGCCCTGTCCTTGTGAGTCACAGGACCAGAGCACATACAGCCCGCTCCTTGTGATGTCACAGGTACAGAGCACATCACAGCCTGCCTTTGATGTCACAGCACCAGAGCTACGCCCTGCTCCTTATGATGTCACATACAGGCAATCACGCCCTCATTTGATGTCACAGGACAGACACATCAGCCCCTTCCTTGTGATGTCAAGGCACCGACGCAGCAATCAGACAGCCTCTCCTCTGTGATGTCACAGGACCAGAGCACTCACAGCCCTGCCCTGTGATGTCACAGGCACAGACACTCACACCCGCCCTTGTGTGTCACAGGAACAGACACTCACAGCCCGCTCCTTGTGATGTCACAGGCACCAGAGCAATCACACCCGCTCTTCTGATGTCACAGGCACAGACACTCACAGCCCGCTCCTTGTGATGTCACAGGCACCAGACACATCACAGCCCTGCTCCTTGTGATGTCACAGGCACCAGAGCACATCACAGCCCCGCTCTTGTGATGTCACAGGCACCAGAGCACATCACAGCCCTGCCCTTTGATGTCACAGGCACGCCACAGGCTAATTCACGAGCCCAGATCCATTGTGATGTCACAGGCACCAGAGCACATCACAGCCCTGCCCATTGTGATGTCACAGCACCAGAGCACACACAGCCCTGACCCTTGTGATGTCACAGGACACAGAGCACATCACAGCCCGCTCCTGTGATGTCACAGGCACCAGAGCACATCACAGCCCTGCCCTTTGATGTCACAGGCACCAGAGCACATCACAGCCCTGACCTTGTGATGTCACAGGACAGAGCACATCACAGCCCTCCCTGTGATGTCACAGGCACCAGAGCACATCACAGCCCGCTCCTTGTGATGTCACAGGCACTAGAGCAAATCACAGCCCTGACTCTTGTGATGTCACAGGCACCAGAGCACATCACAGCCTGACTCCTTGTGATGTCACGGCACAGAGCACACACAGCCCTGACCTTGTGATGTCACAGGCACCAGAGCCATCACAGCCCTGCTCCTTGTGATGTCACAGGCACCAGAGCACATCACAGCCCTCTCTTGTGATGTCACTGGCACCAGAGACATCACAGCCCTGCCCTTGTGATGTCACAGGCACCAGAGCACATCACAGCCCTGCCCTTTGATGTCACAGGCACAGAGCACATCATGCCCGCCCTTGTGATGTCACAGGCCCAGAGCACATCACAGCCCTGCTCTTTGATGTCATCACACCAGACAAATACGCCTTCTCCTTTGATGTCACAGCACCAGAGCACATCACAGCCTGACCCTTGTGATGCACAGGCACCAGAGCACATCACGCCCTGCTCCTTTGATGTCAGACACCAGAGCACTCACAGCCCTGCTCCTTTGATGTCACACACCAGAGCAAATCACAGCCCTGCTCCTTGTGATGTCACAGGCACAGAGCACATAGCCTGATCCTTGTGATGTCACAGGAGCAGAGACATCACACCGCTCTTGTGATGCACAGACAGGACATCACACCTCCTTGTGATGTCACAGCCACCGGGCCATCACGCCCTGCTCCTTGTGATGTCACAGGCACAGAGCCATCATCAGCCGCTCCTTGTGATTTTACAGTAGAGCACATCCAGCCCTGTCCTGTGATGTCACAGCACCAGAGACATCACAGCCCCTCCTGGATGTCCAGTACCAAGCACATACAGCCCTGCTCTGTGATGTCACAGGACCAGAGCACATCACAGCCCTGCCCTTGTGATGTCACAGGCACCAGACACATACAGCCCCCTCTTTGATGTCACAGGCACAAGCAATACAGCCCTGTCCTTGTGAGTCACAGGCACCAGAGCATCACAGCCCTGCCCTTGTGATGTCACAGCACCAGAGCACATACAGCCTGCCCTTTGATGTCACAGGCACCAGAGCACATCACAGCCCTGCCTTGATGTCACAGGCACCAGAGCACATACAGCCCTGCCTTGTGATGTCACAGGCACCAGAGCACATCACAGCCCTGCTCTTGTGATGTCACAGGACAGAGCACATCACAGCCTGCCTTTGATGTCACAGGCACCAGAGCACATCACAGCCCTGCTCCTTGTGATGTCACAGGCACCAGAGCACATCACAGCCCTGCTCTTGTGATGTCACAGGCACCAGAGCACATCACAGCCTGCCCTTTGATGTCACAGGCCAGAGCACATCACAGCCCTGCCCTTGTGATGTCACAGGCACCAGAGACATCACAGCCTGCTCCTTGTGATGTCACAGGACCAGAGACATCACAGCCCTGTCCTTGTGATGTCACAGGCACCAGAGACATCACAGCCCTGCTCCTTGTGATGTCACAGGACCAGAGACATCACAGCCCTGTCTTGTGAGTCACAGGACCAGAGCACATACAGCCCTGTCCTTGTGATGTCACAGGACAGAGCACATCACAGCCCTGCCTTTGATGTCACAGGCACCAGAGCATCACGCCCTCTCCTTTGAGTCACACACCAGGCAGATCACAGCCCTGATCTTGTGATGTCACAGGCACAGAACACATCAGCCCCTCCTTTGATGTCACAGGCACCAGAGCACATCACAGCCCTGCCCTTGTGATGTCACAGGCACCAGAGCAATCACAGCCCTGCCTTTGATGTCACAGACACCAGAGCACTCACAGCCCTGCTCCTTGTGATGTCACAGCACAGACAATCACAGCCCTGCTCCTTGTGATGTCACAGGCACCAGAGCACATCGCAGCCCTGTCCTTGTGATGTCACAGGAGCAGAGCACATCACAGCCCGCTCCTTTGATGCACAGGCACAGGACATCACAGCCCTGCCCTTGTGATGTCACAGCACCAGGCACATCACGCCCTGCCCTTGTGATGTCACAGGCACCCAGCACATCACAGCCCTGCCCTTTGTGTCACAGGCACCAGGCACATACAGCCTCCTCCTGTGATGTCACAGACAGAGCACATACAGCCCTGCTCCTTGTGATGTCACAGGCACCAAGCACATCACAGCCCTGCTCATTGTGATGTCACAAGCACCAGAGCACATCACAGCCCAAACTTGTGATGTCACAGCACCAGAGCACATCACAGCCCGCTCTTGTGATGTCACAGGCACCAGAGCACATCACAGCCCTCCCTGTGATGTCACAGGCACAGAGCACGTCACAGCCCTGCTCCTTGTGATGTCCAGGCAACAAGCACATCACTCCCTGCCTTGTGATGTCACAGCACCAGACACATCACAGCCCTGACCTTTGATGTCACAACACCAGAGCACACGCAGCCCATCTTGTGAGTCACAGGCACAGAGCACATCAAGCCCGCCCTTGTGATGTCACAGGCACCAGAGCACATCACAGCCCTGCTCCTTGTGATGTCACAGGCACCAGAGCACATCACAGCCCTGCTCCTTGTGATGTCACAGGCACCAGAGCCATCACAGCCCGCTCCTTGTGATGTCACAGGAAGGCACATCACACCCTGTCCATGGTGATGTCACAGCACCAGGACATCACAGCCCCGCCCTTGTGATGTCACAGTTACCAAGCACATCACAGCCCTGCTCTATGATGTCACAGGAACCAGAGCACTCACAGCCCTGCTCCTTGTGATGTCACAGGCACCAGAGAAAATACAGCCCAGCCCTTTTGAGTCACAGGCACCAGAGCCATCACGCCCTGTCTTTTGAGTCACAGGTAAGAGCACATCAAGCCGCCTTGTGATGTAGGACCAAGCATACAGCCCCTCTTGATGTCACAGGCACGAGCACCACAGCCTGCCCTGTCCTTGTGATGTCACAGGCACCAGAGCACATCACAGCCGTGCCCATTGTGATGTCACAGCCACCTGAGCACACCACAGCCCTGACCCTTGTGATGTCACCGGAACCAGAGCACATCACAGCCCTACTCCGTGTGATGTCACAGGCACCAGAGCACATCACAGCCCTGACCATCCTGATGTCCCAGCCACCAGGGCGCATCACAGCCCTGCTCCTTGTGATGTCACAGGCACCAGAGCACATCACAGCCCTCATCATTGTGATGTCAATGGTACCAGAGCCCATCACTGCCCTGCTCGTTGTGATGTCACAGGCACCAGAGAACATCACAGCCCCGCTGCTTGTGACGTCACAGGCACCACAGCATATTACAGCCCTGACCCTTGTGATGTCACAGACACCAGAACACGTCACAGTTCTTACCCTTGTGATGTCACAGGCACCAGAGTACATTACAGCCCCTCTCCTTGTGATGTCAAAGGCACCAGAGCATATCACAGCCCCGCTGCTTGTGATGTCACAGACACCAGGGCAAATCACAGCCCTGCTCCTTGTGATGTCAGAGGTACCAGAGCACATCACAGCCCTGATCATTTTGAGGTCACAGGCACCAGAGCACATGACAGCCCCGCCCCTTGTGATGTCACAGTCACCAGAGCACATCATAGCCCCGCCCCTTCTGATGTCACAGACACCAGGGCACATCACATACCTGCTCCTTATGATGTCATACACACCAGAGCAAATCACAGCCCTGCTCCTTCTGATGTCACAGGGACCAGAGCACATCACAGCCCTGATCCTTGTGATGTCACAGGTAGCAGAGCACATCACAGCCCCGCTCCTTGTGATGACACAAGTACCATAGGACATCACAACTCTGACACTTGTGATGTCGCAGCCCCCAGAGCCCATCACAGCCCATCTCCTTGTGATGTCACAGGCACCGAGCACATCACAGGCCTGCTCCTTGTCATGTCTCAGGCACCAGAGCACATCACAGCCCTGACCCTTATGATGTCACAGGCACCAGAGCACATCACATCCCTCACCCGTGTGATGTCACAGGCCCCAGACCACGTCATAATTCCCGATCCTTGTGATGTCACAGGTACCAGAGCAAATCACAGTCCTGCTCCTTGTGATGTCACAGGTATAAGAGCACATCACTACCCTGACTATTGTGATGTCACAGGCACCAGAGCACATCACAGCCCTGCTCCTTGTGATGTCACAGGCACGAGAGCACATCACAGCCCTGCTCCTTTGGATGTCACAGGCACCAGAGCACATCACAGCCCTTATCATTGTCATGTCACAGGCACCAGAGCCCATCACAGCCCCACTCCTTGTGATGTCACTGGCACCAGATCACATCACAGCCCCGCTTCTTGTGATGACACAAGTACCAGAGCATGTCACAGCCCTGCTCCTTGTGATGTCACAGGCACCAGAGCACATCACAGCCCTACTCCTTCTGGTGCCAGAGGCACCAGAGCACATTACAGCCCTGACCCGTGTGATGTCACAGGTTCCAGAGCACATCACAGCCCTGACCCTTGTGATGTCACAGGCACCAGACCACATAACAGCCCTCCCTCTTGTGATGTCACAAGCACGAGAGCACATCACAGCCCTGCTCCTTGTGAAGTCACAGGCACCAGAGCACGTCACAGCCCTGCTCCTTGTGATGTCACAGGCACCAGAGCACATGACAGCCCTGACCATTCTGATGTCACAGCCACCAGAGCACATCACAGCCCTGCTCTTATGATGTCACAGGCACCAGAGCACATCACAGCCCTGCTCTTCGTGATGTCACAGGCACCAGAGCACGTCACAGCCCTGCTCCTTGTGATGTCACAGGTACCAGAGCACAGCACAGCCCTGCCCATTTTGATGTCACAGGCTCCAGAGCACATCACAGCCGTGCTCCTTGTGATGTCACAGGCACCAGAGCACATCACAGCCCTGCCCCTTTTGATGTCACAGGATGCAGAGCACATCACAGCTCTGCTCCTTGTGATGTCACAGGCACCAGAGCACATCACAGCTTTGCCCATTTTGATGTCACAGGCACCAGAGCACATCACAGCTTTGCCCATTTTGATGTCACAGGCACCCGGGGACGTCACAGCCCCGCTCCTTGTGATGTCACAGGCACCAGAGCACAACACAGCCCGGATCATTGTGATGTCACAGGTACCAGAGCACATCACAGCCCTGCCCCTTGTGATGTCACAGGCACCAGAGCACATCACAGCCCTGCCCCTTGTGATATCACAGGCACCAGAGCACATCACAGCCCTGCTCTTATGATGTCACAGGCACCAAAGCACATCACAGCCCCACTCCTTGTGATGTCTTAGACACCAGTGCACATCACAGCCCTGCTCCTTATGATGTCATACACACCAGAACAAATTACAGCCCTTCTCCTTGTGATGTCACAGGCACCCCTGCACATCACAGCCCTGCCCCTTTTGATGTCACAGGCACCAGGCCACATAACAGCCCTCCCTCCTGTGATGTCACAAGCACGAGAGCACATCACAGCCCTGCTCCTTGTGATGTCACAGGCACCAGAGCACATCACAGCCCTGCTCCTTGTGATGTCATAGGCACGAGAGCACATCACAGCCCCAATCCTTGCGATGTCACAGCCACCAGAGCAGATCACAGCCCCGCTGCTTTTGATGTCACAGGCACCAGAGCACATGACAGCCCTTACCCGTGTGATGTCACAGGCACGAGACCACGTCACAGCCCTGCTCCTTGTGATGTCACAGGCAACACAGCACATCACTTTACTGGCCCTTGTGATGTCACAGCCACCAGAGCACATCACAGCCGTGACCATTCTGATGTCACAACCACCAGAGCACACCACAGCCCCTCATCATTGTGATGTCACAGGCACCAGAGCACATCACAGCCCCGCCCTTGTGATGTCACAGGCACCAGGGGACATCACAGCCCTGCTCCTTGTGATGTCACAGGCACCAGAGCAAATCATGACCCTGCTCCTCAGCAGTGTCACAGGCACCCAGAGCACATCACAGGCCTTCTCCTTCGCGTCACAGGTATCAGAGCACATCACTGCCGCACCCTTTGTGATATCACAGGCACCAGAGCACATCTGTCCCTGCTCCTTGTGATGTCACAGACTTAGAGCACATCACAGCCCTGATCCTTGTGATATCACAAGTGAAATAGAGCGCATCACAGCCCTGATCATTGTCTGTCACAGGCTGGAGCACATCACAGCCCACTCCTTGTGATGCCACAGGCACTAGGCACATCACAGCCCTACTCCTTGTGATGTCACAGGCACCTGAGAACATCACACCCTGCCTGTGATGTCACTGGCACCAGACCACGTCACACCCGCCTTGTGATGTCACAGGTACCAGAGCAATCACAGTCCTGCTCCTTGTGATGTCACAAGTACCAGAGCACATCACAGCCCTGCTCCTTTGTGTCAAGGCACCAGAGCACATTAAGCCCTGCCTTGTGATGTCACAGGACAGAGCACATCACACCCTGCCCTGTGATGTAACAGGCCAGCACATCACAGCCCGCCTTGTGATGTCCCAAGACCAGAGCACATCACAGCCCTACCTTGTGATTCACAGGCACCAGAGCACATCACAGCCTGCCTGTGATGCACAGTACCAGACATCACAGCCCTGCCCTTGTGTGTCAGAGGCACAGGCACTTACAGCCCTACTTGTGATGTCACAGGTACCAGGCACATCACGCCTGATCTTGTGATGTCAAGGCACCAGAGCACATCAAGCCTGCTCCTTGTGATGTCACAGGACAGAGCACATCACAGCCGCCCTGATGTCACAGGCACCAGAGCACACAGCCCTGCCCTTTGTGTCAAGGCACGACACAAGCCCGAACCTTGATGTCACAGGACCAGGCACATACAGCCAACATTGTGTTACAGGTCAGAGCACATCACAGCTTACCCTGTATTACAGGCATCGCAGAACATACAGCATCCCTCTTGTGATGTCACATGCACAGAGCACATCGTCTCTTGATGTCACGGCTCAGAGCAACACAGCCGCTCTTTGATGTCACAGGCATCTCACAGCTCTGCCCTTGTGATGTCACAGGCACCAGAGCACATCACACCTGTACCATTTGATTCACAGGACCAGAGCACATCACAGCCCTGCTCCTTTGATGTCACAGGCACCAGAGAAATCACAGCCCTGCCCTTTGATGTCACAGGCACCAGAGCACATCACAGCCCTGCCCTTTGATGTCACAGGCACCAAGCACATCACAGCCCTGCCCCTGTGATGTCACAGCACTAGAGCACATACAGCCCTGCTCCTTGATGTCAAACACAAGCAAATCCAGCCCTGCTCCTGTGATGTCAAGGCACCAGAGCACATCACAGCCCTGCTCCTTGTGATGTCACAGGTACCAGAGCACTCACATCCTGCTCCTTTGATGTCACAGACCAGAGCACATCACAGCCCTCCTTGATGTCAGCACAGAGCACATCACAGCCCTGCCCATGTGATGTCCAGGCACCGAGCTCACAGCCTGCCTTGTGATGTCACGAACGGCATCACAGCCCTGCCCTTGTGATGTCACAGGCACACACACAAGCCCTCTCCTTGTGATGTCACAGGACCAGAGCACATCACAGCCCTGCTCTGTGATGTCACAGGCCAGAGCACATCACAGCCCTCTTGTGATGTCACAGGCACCAGAGCACATCACAGCCTGCCTTGTGATTCACAGGCACAGAGCACATCACAGCCCTGCCTTGTGATGTCACAGGACAGAGCATCACACCCTGCTCTTATGATGTCACGGCACCAGAGCACACTAGACCTGACTTGTGATGTCACAGGACCGAGCATCACAGCCCTGCCCTTGTGATGTGCACGAGTCGCATGAGCACACAGCACAGCCCTGCTCCTTGTGATGTCACAGCACCAGAGCACATCACAGCCCACTCTTGTGATGTCACAGCACCAGAGCACATCAGCCCCTCCTTTGATGTCACAGACAGAGCACATCACAGCCCTGCCCTTGTGATGTCACAGCACCAGAGCATCCAGCCCTAGCCTTGTCCTGGATGACATCAGCACCTGGCACATCACACCCTGCCTGTATGTCACAGGACAGAGCACATCACAGCCCTCACCGTGATGTCACAGGCACCAGAGCACTCACATCCTGCCTTTGATGTCAAGGTACAGAGCACATCACAGCCTGTCCTTGGATGTCACAGGAGGCACACAGCCTGCCCTTGTGATGTCACAGGCAGACCATCCGCCCCTCTGTGATGTCACAGGCACCAGACACATCACAGCCTGCCTGGATGTACAGGCCAGAACTCACTGCCTTGAGTCACGGCGAGACACACCTGCCGATCAGCAGCCACAGCCTGCTGATGTCACAGACAGGCATAGCCCGCCGATTCACAGGCAACACCGTGAGCCCAGCACCTGATGTGATGTGCAGAGCCCGCATGTCACAGGACCAGAGCACTCACAGCCCTGCCTTGTGATGTCACAGGCACCAGAGCACATCAACCCTGCCCTGTGATGACAGCAGAGCATCCAGCCTGCTTTGTGTCACAGGCACAGAGCATCACAGCCCTGCTGATGTCACAGGTACCAGAGCACATCACACCTGCCCTGTGATGTCACAGGCACCAGAGCAATCACAGCCCTGACCTTGTGATGTCACAGGCACCAGACACATCACAGCCCTGCTCCTTGTGATGTCACAGGACCAGACACATCACAGCCCTGACCCTTGTGATGTCACAGGCACCAGACACATCACAACCTGCTCCTTGTGATGTACAGGCACCAGAGCACTCACAGCCCTGACCCTTGTGATGTCACAGGAACCAGAGCACATCACAGCCCTGCCCTTGAGATGACAGGTACCAGAGCACATCACAGCCCTGCCCTTGTGATGTCACAGGCACCAGAGCACATCCAGCCCTGCCCTTGTGATGTCACAGGCACCAGAGCACATCACAGCCCTGTCCTTGTGATGTCACAGGCACCAGAGCACATCAAGCCCTGACCTTGTGATGTCACAGGCACCAGGCACATCCAGCCCTGCCCTTGTGATGTCACAGCACCAAACACATCACAACCCTGACTCTTGTGATGTCACAGACACCAAAGCACATCTCAGCCCTGCCCTGTGATGTCCAGGAAGCAAGCATCCAGCTCCTGACCGGATGTCACAGCACCAAGCACATCACAGCCCTGCTCCTTGTGATGTACAAGCACAGGCACATCACAGCCCTGCCTTGGATGTCACAGGCACCAGGCACATCACAGCCCTGACCTTTGAGTCACAGCACCAGACACATCACAGCCTGACCCTTGTGATGTCACAGCACCAAGCAATCACACCTGACCCTTGTGATGTCACAGCACCAAACACATCACCCTGCCCTTTGATGTCACAGAACAGCACATCCAGCCTGACCCTGATGTCACAGACAAAGCACATCAACCTGCCCTTGTGATGTCACAGCCCAAGCACATCCACCCTGCCCTGTGTGTCCAGGACGACACATCCAGCCCTGCCCTCTGTGTCAAGGCACCAGAGCACATCACACCCTGCCCTGATGACAGGACCAGACATCACACCTGCCCTTGTGTCACAGGACCAAGACATCACAGCCTGCCTTGGATGTACAGAGCATCACACTGCTGGATGCACAAAACACACCTGACCTTGATGTCAGCGACACATCACAGCCGTCTGTGATCACGACAGACATACCTGCCTGATCACAGGCACAAAATCAAGCTGACCTGATGCAGGCCCAGCACATCCAGCTGCCTTGTGATGTCAAAGGCACCAAGCCATCACAGCCCTGCTCCTTGTGATGTCACAGGCACCACACCACGTCACAACCCCTTGACTCTTGTGATGTCACAGGCACCAGAGCACATCACAGTCCTGAGCCTTGTGATGTCATAGTACCAGAGCAATTCACAGCCCTGCCCTTCTGATGTCACAGGCATGAGAGCACATCACAGTCCCTGCTCCAGATGTCACAGATGCAGAGGACATCACAGCCCTGAGCCTTAGACGTCACAGGTTGCAGAGCACATCACAGTTCTGCTCCTTGTGATGTCACAGGTACCAGAGCACACCACTGCCTGATCATAATTGACGTCAGAGGCTCAGAGCACATCACAGCCCTGCTCCTTAGGATTTCAGGCACCCAGGCACATCACCCCCCGATCATTGTGATGTCACAGGCACCAGAGCACATCACTGCCCTGACCATTGTGACGTCAGAGGCTCCAGAGCACATCACAGCCTGCTCCTTGTGATGTCACAGGTACCTGGTACACCACAGCCCTGTTTATTGTGATGTCACAGGCACCAGACCACATCATAATCCTGCTCCTTGTGATGTCACAGGCACGAGAGTCCCACAGCTCTGACCTGGGGATGTCAAGAGAACCAGAGCACATCACAGACGGGCCCCTTGTGATGTCACAGGTACTAGCACATCACAACCCCGCTCCCTGTGTTGTCACAGGTGTTGGATCACATCACAGCCCTGCCCCTTGAGATGCCACAGGTACCTTAGAGCACATCACAGCCCTGCTCCTAGATGTCACAGGCACTCCAGAGCAAATCCACAGCCCCGTTCCCTTGTGATGTCACAGGCACCCAGAGCACATCACAGCCCTGACCTTGTGATGTCAGACACTAGCACATCTCAGCCCTGCTCCTTTGTGATGTCGCAGGAACCAAAGTACATCTCAGCCCTGACCCTTTGTGATGTCACAGGCACCAGAGCCATCAGCCACTCTCTGGTGATGTCACAGGCACCAGATCACATCACACCCCCTGCCTGTGATGTCCCAAGCACCAGAGCACATCACAGCCTTGACCTTTTGATGTCACAGGCACCAGAGCAAATCACAGACCTGCCGATTTGTGATGTCTCAGGCAGAGCAAACATCACAACCCTGCCTCCTTGTGATGTCACAGGCACCAGGGCACATCACAGCCCCTGCTCCAATGATGTCACAGGCACCAGGACACATCACAACCCTGACCTTTGACGCACTCCAGACACCAGAGCATATCACAGCTCTGAGCCTTGTGGTGTCACAGTCACCAAAGCACATCACAACCCTGACCCTTGTGATGTCACAGACACCAAAGCACATCTCAGCCCTGCTCCTTGTGATGTCACAGGAACCAAAGCACATCTCAGCCCTGACCCTTGTGATGTCACAGGCACCAGAGCTCATCACAGCCCTGACCCTTGTGATGTCACAGGCACCAGAGCACATCACAACCCTGACCCTTGTGTTGTCACAGGCACCAGAGCACATCACAGCCCTGACCCTTGTGATGTCAGGCACCAAAGCACATCACAACCCTGACCCTTGTGATGTCACAGGCACCAGAGCACATCACAGCCCTGACCCTTGTGATGTCACAGGCACCAGAGCACATCACAGCCCTGTTCCTTGTGATGTCACAGGCACAAAAACACATCACAGCCCTGACCCTTTTGATGTCTCAGGCGCCAGAGCACATCACAGCCCTGCTCCCTTTGATGTCACAGGCACCAGAGAAAATCACAGCCCTGCCCCTTGTGATGTCACAGGCACCAGAGCACATCACAGCCCGGACCCTTGTGATGTCACAGGCACCAGATCACATTAGAGCCCTGCTCCTTTTGATGTCTCAGTTAGCAGAATACATCACAGCCCTGACCCTTGTGATGTCACAGGCACCACAGCACGTCACAACCCTGACTCTTGTGATGTCACAGGCACCAGAGCACATCACAGCCCTGCTCTTTGTGATGTCACAGGCACGAGAGCACAACACAGCCCCGCTCCTTATGATGTCACAGGCACCAGAGCACATCACAGTCCTGAGCCTTGTGATGTCACAGGTACCAGAGCAATTCACAGCCCTGCTCCTTGTGATGTCACAGGCACCAGAGCACATCACAGTCCCTGCTCCTTGTGATGTCACAGATGCAGAGGACATCACAGCCCTGACCCTTGTGATGTCACAGGCACCAGAGCACATCACAGCCCTGCTCATATTGATGTCACAGGCACCAGAGCACATCACAGCCCTGAGCCTTGTGATGTCACAGGCACCAGAGCACATCACAGCCCTGCTCCTTGTGATGTCACAGGCACCAGAGCACATCACTGCCCT
>JAREIS010001648.1:0-17823 GCA_030060385.1 Muscicapa striata striata
GGATTTTATCGTGGGGAGGAATCGTGAGGTAAAAAGTGAAGATATTGAGGAAAAAAAGGCAGATTTTGGTGTGAAAAATGCGGATTTTTGGGGATTGGGAGAAAATCGTGAAGTAAAAAAGTTCAATTTTTGAGGGGAAAAGTGCAGATTTTGGGTCTGGGGCAGATTTTGTGGTGCGGGAGGAAATCGTGAGGTAAAAAATGAAGATTTTGAGGAAAAAGCGCAGATTTTGTGAGGTAAAAATGCAGATTTTGAGGTAAAAATGCAAATTTTGAGGTAAAACCGCAGATTTTGGGGTTTGGGAGGAAATTCTGAAGTAAAAAAATTCAATTTTTGAGGGGAAAAGTGCAAACTTTGGGGTGAAAAGTGCAGATTTTGGGTCTGAGGCTGATTTTTTGGTGGGGGAGGAAATAATGAGGTGAAAAATGAAGATTTTGTGGAAAAATTGGAGATTTTGAGGTAAAAATGCAAATTTTGAGGTCAAAATTGGGAATTTTGGGGATTGGGAGAAAATCCTAAAATAAAAAAATTCAAGTTTTGAGGGGAAAAGTGCAGATTTTGGAGTTTAAAAAGTGCAGATTTTGGGTCTGGGGCAGATTTTGTGGTGGGGGAGGAAATCGTGAGGTAAAAAGTGAAGATTTTGAGGAAAAAAAGGCAGATTTTGGTGTGAAAAATGCGGATTTTGGGGATTGGGAGAAAATCTTAAAGTAAAAAATTTCAAGTTTTGAGGGGAAAAGTGCAGATTTTGGGGTGAAAAGTGCAGATTTTGGGTCTGGGGCAGATATTGTGGTGCGGGAGGAAATCGTGAGGTAAAAAGTGAAGATTTTGAGGGGAAAAAGCAGATTTTGAGGTAAAAATGCGGATTTTTGTGTGAAAAATGCAGATTTTGGGGGTTGGGAGAAAATCTTGAAGTAGAAAGATTCAAGTTTTGGGGTGAAAAGTGCAGATTTTGGGTCTGAGGGAGATTTTGTGGTGCGGGAGGAAACCGTGAGGTAAAAAGTGAAGATTTTGAGGAAAAATCGCAGATTTTGTGAGGTAAAATTGGAGATTTTGAGGTAAAAATGTGGATTTTGAGGTAAAAAAGTGCAGATTTTGGGATCTGGGGCGGATTTTATCGTGGGGGGGAATCGTGAGGTAAAAAGTGAAGATACTTAGGAAAAAGCAGATTTTGGTGTGAAAAATGCGGATTTTGGGGATTGGGAGAAAATCCTGAAGTAAAAAAGTTCAATTTTTGAGGGGAAAAGTGCAGATTTTGGGGTTAAAAGTGCAGATTTTGGGTCTGGGGCAGATATTGTGGTGGGGAAGGAAATCGTGAGGTAAAAATTGCAGATTTTGAGGAAAAATTGGAGATTTTGAGGTAAAAATGCAAGTTTTGAGGTCAAAATTGCGAATTTTGGGGGTTGGGAGAAAATCCTAAAATAAAAAATTCAATTTTTGAGGGGAAAAGTGCAGATTTTGGGGTGAAAAATGAGGATTTTGGATCTGAGGCTGATTTTGTGGTGCGGGAGGAAATCGTGAGGTAAAAAGTGAAGATTTTGAGGGAAAAATCGAGATTTTGTGAGGTAAAAATGGAGATTTTGAGGTAAAAATGCAGATTTTGAGGTAAAAACGCATATTTTAGGGTTTGGGAGGAAATTCTGAAGTAAAAAAGTTGAAGTTTTGAGGGGAAAGTGCAGATTTTGGGGTGAAAAGTGAAGATTTTGGGTCTGGGGCAGATTTTGTATTGAGCGAGGAAATAGTGAGGTAAAAATTAAAGATTTTGAGGGGAAAAAAATCAGATTTTGAGGTAAAAATTGCAGATTTCGAGGCAAAATTTGCAGATTTTGAGGCAAAAAATCAGATTTTGGTGTGAAAAAGGCAGATTTGGGGGGCGGTAACAGTCCTGAAACAAAAAAGTTCAAGTTTTGAGGTGAAAAGTGCAGATTTTGGGTCTGAGGGAGATTTTGTGGTGCGGAAGGAAATCGTGAGGTAAAAATGCAGATTTTGAGGTAAAAATGCAAATTTTGAGGTTAAAATTGCGAGTTTTGGGGGTTGGGAGGAAATTCTGAAGTAAAAAAATTCAATTTTTGAGGTGAAAAGTGCAAACTTCGGGGTGAAAAGTGCAGATTTTGGGTCTGAGGCAGATTTTGTATTGAGCTAAGAAATTGTGAGGTGAAAATTAAAGATTTTAAGGAAAAATCGCAGATTTTGTGAGGTAAAAATGGAGATTTTGAGGTAAAAATTCAGATTTTGGTGTGAAAAAGGCGAATTTTGGGGTTTGGGAGGAAATTCTGAAGTAAAAAAGTTGAATTTTTGAGGGGAAAAGTGCAGATTTTGGGGTTAAAAGTGCAGATTTTGGTTCTGAGGGAGATTTTGTGGTGGGGGAGGAAATCGTGAGGTGAAAAATGAAGATTTTGAGGAAAAATTGGAGATTTTGAGGTAAAAATGTGGATTTTGAGGTTAAAATGCAAATTTGGAGGTCAAAATTGCGAATTTTGGGGATTGGGAGAAAATCCTGAAGTAAAAAATTTGATTTTTGAGGGGAAAAGTGCAGATTTTGGGGTGAAAAGTGCAGATTTTGGGTCTGAGGGAGATTTTGTATTGAGCGAGGAAATTGTGAGTTAAAAATTAAAGATTTTGAGGAAAAATCGCAGATTTTGAGGTAAAAATGCAGATTTTGAGGTAAAAATGCAAATTTTGAGGAAAAAAAATCAGATTTTGAGGTAAAAATGCAGATCTTGGGGTGCAAATGTCGAACTTTATGTAAAAAAAAAAGATTTTGTGGTAAAAAATGAGGATTTTTTTGGTCCAAAAGGAGGATTTGGGGGTAAAAGTTGAATTCTGGTGTCTAAAAGGTGAATTTGGGGGTGAAAAATGTGAATTTTGGGGTCCAAAAATTCCGATTTTGGGGTGCAACTGTAGGGATGCCAAAGCCGAATTTTGTGGTGCCAAAGTTGAATTTTGGGGTGCAAACCGCGGTGGGGGGAGGGGCGGGGCCCCTTCCCGGCCCTTTCCTGGTTCTCCTTTCTCCTTCCTCCTCCTTCCTCCTCCTCCTCCTCCTTCCTCCTCCTCCTCCTTCTTCCTCCTCCTTCCTCCTCCTCCTCCTCCTCCTTCCTCCTCCTCCTTCCTCCTCCTCCTTCCTCCTCCTCCTTCCTCCTTCCTCCTCCTTCCTCCTCCTTCCTCCTCCTCCTTCCTCCTCCTCCTTCCTCCTCCTCCTCCTTCCTCCTCCTCCTCCTCCTCCTCCTCCTCCTCCTCCTTCCTCCTTCCCTCCTCCTTCCTCCTCCTCCTTCCTCCTCCTCCTCCTCCTTCCTCCTCCTTCCTCCTCCCTCCTCCTCCTCCTCCTCCTCCTCCTCCTCCTTCCTCCTCCTCCTTCCTCCTCCTTCTTCCTCCTCCTTCCTCCTCCTCCTCCTCCTCCTCCTCCTCCTCCTCCTCCTCCTCCTCCTCCTCCTCCTCCTCCTCCTCCTCCTCCCTCCTCCCTCCTCCTCCTCCTCCTCCTCCTCCTCCTCCTCCTCCTCCTCCCCTTGAAACGCCCTTGAGGGGGGGGCGGGGCCGCTCCCGCCTCATTCCCGGCTCGTTCCCGGCTCATTCCCGGCTCATTCCCGGCTCATTCCCGGCTCTGCCCGCGCAGCTCCCGCTCCCTGCGGACACTCCGGACACTCCGGACACTCGGACACTCGGACACTCCGGACACTCGGTCAGTGACCCCCAAATTCCTCCTTTCCTTCCGAGCCCCCAAAATCCAGCGCTTTTCCTTCCAAATCCTGGGATTTTTCCTTCAAATCTGGGGATTTTTTCGTTAAAATTTTTGGGATTTTTTCCATCAAATTTG
The DNA here is from genome assembly GCA_030060385.1 of Muscicapa striata striata. Lineage (NCBI taxonomy): Eukaryota > Metazoa > Chordata > Aves > Passeriformes > Muscicapidae > Muscicapa > Muscicapa striata. Next base: position 3,809 of record JAREIS010001648.1, read on the forward strand.
GAGATTTTTTCCTTAAAAATTTTGGGATTTTTCCCATCAAATTTGGGGATTTTTTCCTTAAAAGTTTGGGATTTTTTCCTTAAAATTTTTGGAATTTTTTCCATCAAATTTCGGGTTTTTTTCCTTAAAATTTTTGGGATTTTTTCCTTAAAATTTCGGGATTTTTTCCTTAAAATTTCGGGATTTTTTCCTTAAAATTTTTGGGATTTTTTCCATCAAATTTTGGGATTTTTTCCTTAAAATTTTGGGAGATTTTTCCTTAAAAATTCGGGATTTTTTACTTAAAATTTTTGGGATTTTTTCCTTAAAAATTCGGGATTTTTTACTTAAAATTTTTGGGATTTTTTCCTTAAAATTTCGGGATTTTTTCCTTAAATTTTTGGGAGTTTTTCCTTAAAGTTTTGGGATTTTTCCTTGAAATTTTGGGATTTTTTTCCTTAAAATTTTGGGATTTTTTTCCTTAAAATTTCGGGATTTTTTCCTTAAATTTTTGAGTTTTTACTTAAAATTTTGGGACTTTTTACTTAAAATTTGGGATTTTTCCTTAAAACTTTTACAGGTTTTCCTTAAAATTTTGGAGATTTTCTCCCTAAAGTTTGGGGTTTTTTCCCTGAAATTTTGAGGTTTTTTCCCTTAAATATTTGGGGGTTTTCCTTAAAGTTTGAGGTGTTTTTTCCCCTAAAATTTGGGATTTTTCCTTAAAATTTTGGGGTTTTTCCTTAAATTTTTGGAGTTTTTCTGCTCAGAATTTTGGAGGTTTTTTTCCCCTAAAATTTAGGGATTTTTCCTCAGAATTTTGGGGCTTTTCCTTAAAATTTTGAAGTTTTTTTTCCTTAAATATTTTGGGTTTTTCTTTAGAATTTAGGGGTTGTTCCTTAAAATTCTGAAGTTTTTTTTTTCCTAAAATTTAAAGTTTGAGGTGTTTTTTCCCATAAAATTTGGGATTTTTCCTTAAAATTTTGGAGTTTTTATCTTCAAAATTTTGGTGTTTTTCTGCTCAGAATTTTGGAGAATTTTTTTTTTCCCCTAAAATTTTGGGGTTTTTCCTTAAAATTTTGGAGGTTTTTCCCCAAAATATTTGGGATTTTTCCTTAAAAATTTGGGACTTTTCCTTAAAATTTTGAGGCTTTTTTCCCCTTAAAATTTGAAGGTTTTTTTTTTATATTTTTGAGGTTTTTTTTCCTTAAAATTTTGGGGTTTTCTTCCCCTCGAAAATTTGGGATTTTTCCTTAAATTCCCAGTGACCTCTGATCCTCTCCACGTTTTCCCAGTGCCCCCAGTGCCCTCCCAGTGCCCCCAGTGCCCCCAGTGCCCTCCCAGTGCCCCCAGTTCAGTTCCAGTGTCCCCAGTTCACACCCAGTCCATTCCCAGTGACCTCTGATCCTCTCTACGTTTTCCCAGTGCCCCCAGTGCCCTCCCAGTGCTCCCAGTTCAGTTCCAGTGTCCCCAGTTCACACCCAGTCCATTCCCAGTGACCTCTCATCCTCTCCACGTTTTCCCAGTGCCCCCAGTGCTCCCAGTGCCCTCCCAGTGCTCCCAGTTCAGTTCCAGTGTCCCCAGTTCACACCCAGTCCTTCCCAGTGACCTCTGATCCTCTCCACGTTTTCCCAGTGCCCCCAGTGCTCCCAGTGCCCTCCCAGTGCTCCCAGTTTAGTTCCAGTGTTCCCAGTTCACACCCAGTCCATTCCCAGTGACCTCTGATCCTCTCCACGTTTTCCCAGTGCCCTCCCAGTGCTCCCAGTGCCCTCCCAGTGCTCCCAGTTCAGTTCCAGTGTCCCCAGTTCACACCCAGTCCATTCCCAGTGACCTCTGATCCTCTCCACATTTTCCCAGTGCCCTCCCAGTGCCCTCCCAGTGCCCTCCCAGTGCCCCCAGTGCTCCCAGTGCCCTCCCAGTGCCCCCAGTCCTTATCAGTGCCCTCCTTATCTCCTCCCGGGTCACTCCCAGTCCTTCCCAGTGACCTCTGATCCACTCCAGTCCTTCCCAGTGCTCCCAGTACACTCCCAGTCCTTCCCAGTGACCTCTGATCCGCTCCAGTCCTTCCCAGTGCTCCCAGTACACTCCCAGTCCCCTCCCAGTCCATTCCCAGTGACCTCTGATCCTTTCCAGTCCTTCCCAGTGCCCTCCCAGTTCACTCCCAGTGCCCTTCCATTGCCCTCAGTCCATTCCCAGTCACTTTTAGTTCACTCCCAGTTCACTCCTCGTCCATCCCAGTCCCTCCCAGTACATTCCTGGTCCCTTCCCAGTCCCTCCTAGTTCTCTCCCAGTCACTCCCAGTGCCCTCCCAGTTCAGTTCCAATGCCCCCAGTTTCACTCCCAGTGCTCCCAGTTCCCCCCAGTCCAACCCAATCCACTCCCAGTCCATTCCCAGTCTATCCCAGTCCCTGCCAGTCCGTTCCCAGTTTGCTCTCAGTGCATCCCAGTCCATTCCCAGTCTATCCCAGTCCCTCCAAGTCTGTTCCCAGTTCACTCTCAGTGCATCCCAGTCCATTCCCAGTCTATCCCAGTCTATTCCCAGTCCCTCCCAGTCTGTTCCCAGTTCGCTCTCAGTGCATCCCAGTCCATTCCCAGTCTATCCCAGTCTATTCCCAGTCCCTCCCAGTCTGTTCCCAGTTCGCTCTCAGTGCATCCCAGTCCATTCCCAGTCTATCCCAGTCTATCCCAGTCCCTCCTAGTTCTCTCCCAGTCCATTCCCAGTCACTTCCAGTCCATTCCCAGTCCCTCCCAGTCTCTCCCAGTCTCTCCCAGTCTCTCCCAGTCCATTCCCAGTTGCCCTGAGTCCTCTCCCAGTAACCCCAGTCCGTTCCCAGTCCCTCCCAGTCCGTTCCTGGTTCACTTCCAGTCCTTCCCAGTCACTCCCAGTTCACTCCCAGTCCCTCCCAGTGCCCCTGGCTCCCCTCCCCCAGCACAGGTGTGCGCTCTGATGTCACGGGCGCCCCGATGACGTCACTGTGATGTCACTGTCCCCGAAGCACCCCCAGGATGTCCCCCAGTCCGTTCCCAGTCCCTCCCAGTCCCTCCCAGTGCCCCTGGCTCCCCTCCCCCAGCACTGATGTCATGGCTGTCCCGATGACGTCACTGCTGACGTCACTGCTGACGTCACTGTGATGTCACTGTGATGTCACTGTGATGTCACTGTCCCCAGCACTCCAAGATGTCCCCGCCCGTGCCCGCGCTCACCCCTGAGCAGAAGCAGGAGCTGGCGGCCATCGCCCAGCGCATCGTGGCACCCGGCAAGGGCATCCTGGCTGCTGATGAGAGCACTGGTACGGACTGGGAGGGACTGGGACGGACTGGGACGGACTGGGAATGGACTGGGACGGACTGGGACGGACTGGGACGGACTGGGACGGACTGGGACGGACTGGGAATGGACTGGGACGGACTGGGACGGACTGGGACGGACTGGGACGGACTGGGAGGGACTGGGACAGACTGGGAATGGACTGGGAGGGACTGGGACACACTGGGACAGACTGGGACAGACTGGGACAGACTGGGAGTGCCATCGCCCAGCGCATCGTGGCACCCGGCAAGGGCATCCTGGCTGCTGATGAGAGCACTGGTACGGACTGGGACGGACTGGGACGGACTGGGACGGACTGGGAATGGACTGGGACGGACTGGGACGGACTGGGACGGACTGGGAGGGACTGGGACAGACTGGGAGTGCCATCGCCCAGCGCATCGTGGCACCCGGCAAGGGCATCCTGGCTGCCGATGAGAGCACTGGTACGGACTGGGATGGACTGGGACAGACTGGGAATGGACCGGGGGGGACTGGGATGGACTGGGACAGACTGGGACAGACTGGGACAGACTGGGAGTGCCATCGCCCAGCGCATCGTGGCACCCGGCAAGGGCATCCTGGCTGCCGATGAGAGCACTGGTACGGACTGGGACGGACTGGGACAGACTGGGAATGGACTGGGACAGACTGGGACAGACTGGGAATGGACTGGGAGGGACTGGGATGGACTGGGACAGACTGGGACAGACTGGGACAGACTGGGAGTGCCATCGCCCAGCGCATCGTGGCACCCGGCAAGGGCATCCTGGCTGCCGATGAGAGCACTGGTACGGACTGGGACGGACTGGGAGGGACTGGGACAGACTGGGAATGGACTGGGACAGACTGGGGATGGACTGGGACAGACTGGGACGGACTGGGAATGGACTGGGATGGACTGGGAATGGACTGGGACAGACTGGGACAGACTGGGACAGACTGGGAATGGACTGGGAGGGACTGGGATGGACTGGGACAGACTGGGACAGACTGGGAGTGCCATCGCCCAGCGCATCGTGGCACCCGGCAAGGGCATCCTGGCTGCCGATGAGAGCACTGGTACGGACTGGGACGGACTGGGATGGACTGGGGGGGGCTGGGAAGCACCGAGACAATGCCAGGAGCCTGGCTGGAGTTCCTGGTTTATACTGGTCCATACTGGTTTATACTGGTCCATACTGGTTTTTACTGGTTCACACTGGTTTCCCAGGCAGCACGCAAGCGGCTGAGCTCGGTGGGGGCCGAGAACACGGAGGAGAACTGGGGGGTCCATAGTGACCCATAGTGATCCATACTGGTCTATACTGGTCTATACTGGTCCATACTGGTCCATACTGGTCCATACTGGTTCGCACTGGTCTGTCCCCCAGGCAGCATCGCCAAGTGGCTGAGCTCGGTGGGAGCCGAGAACACAGAGGAGAACCAGAGGGTCCATAGTGACCCATAGTGATCCATAGTGATCCATACTGGTCTATACTGGTCTATACTGGTCTATACTAGTCCATACTGGTTTATACTGGTCCATACTGGTTCACACTGGTTTTTACTGGTTTCCCCCCGCCCCCAGGCAGCATCGCCAAATGGCTGAGCTCAGTGCGGGCTGAGAACACGGAGGAGAACCAGAGGGTCCATAGTGACCCATAGTGATCCCTGTTGGTCTATACTGGTCCATACTGGTCCATACTGGTTCACACTGGTTTTTACTGGTTTCCCCCGGCCCCAGGCAGCATCGCCAAGCGGCTGAGCTCGGTGGGGGCCGAGAACACGGAGGAGAACCAGAGGGTCCATAGTGACCCATAGTGATCCCTATTGGTCTATACTGGTCCATACTGGTTCGCACTGGTTCACTCTGGTTTTTACTGGTCCATACTGGTTCACACTGGTTTTTACTGGTTTCTCCCGGCCCCAGGCAGCATCGCCAAGCGGCTGAGCTCGGTGGGGGCTGAGAACACGGGGGAGAACTGGGGGTTCCATAGTAACCCAATGTGATCCATACTGGTCCATACTGGTCCATACTGGTTTATACTGGTCCATACTGGTTCACACTGGTTTTTACTGGTTTCCCCCGCCCCCAGGCAGCATCGCCAAGCGGCTGAGCTCGGTGGGGGCCGAGAACACGGAGGAGAACCGGCGCTGGTACCGGCAGCTGCTGTTCACGGCCGACAAGCGCGTGGAGCCGTGCATCGGCGGCGTCATCCTGTTCCACGAGACCATGTACCAGAAGGCCGACGACGGGCGCCCCTTCCCGCAGGTCATCCGCGACAAGGGCGCCCTGGTCGGCATCAAGGTGCGCTTGGGGACACCTGGGGACAGCCTGGGGACAGGCTGGGGACACGGGGACACACTAGGGACACGCTGGGGATACTCTGGGGACAGCCTGGGGACACGCTGGGGACAGCCTGGGGACACACTGGGGACATGGGGACACGCTGGGACACGGGGGCGCCCCTTCCCGCAGGTCATCCGCGACAAGGGCGCCCTGGTCGGCATCAAGGTGCGCTTGGGGACACCTGGGGACAGCCTGGGGACACACTAGGGACACGCTGGGGACACGCGGGGGACACGCTGGGGACATGGGGACACGCTGGGGACACGGGGGCGCCCCTTCCCGCAGATCATCCGCGACAAGGGCGCCCTGGTCGGCATCAAGGTGCGCTTGGGGACACCTGGGGACACCTGGGGACAGGCTGGGGACACACTAGGGACACGCTGGGGACATGCTGGGGGCACGCTGGGGACAGCCTGGGGTCACGCTGGGGACATGGGGCGCCCTTCCCGCAGGTCATCCGCGACAAGGGCGCCCTGGTCGGCATCAAGGTGCGCTTGGGGACACCTGGGGACAGGCTGGGGACACACTAGGGACATGCTGGGGACACGCTGGGGACAGCCTGGGGGCACGCTGGGGACACGCTGGGGACATGGGGGCGCCCCTTCCCGCCGGTCATCCGCGACAAGGGCGCCCTGGTCGGCATCAAGGTGCGCTTGGGGACACCTGGGGACAGCCTGGGGACAGGCTGGGGACACGGGGACACACTAGGGACACGCTGGGGACAGCCTGGGGACACACTAGGGACACGCTGGGGACACGCTGGGGGCACGCTGGGGACACGCTGGGGACACGGGGGCGCCCCTTCCCGCAGGTCATCCGCGACAAGGGCGCCCTGGTCGGCATCAAGGTGCGCTTGGGGACACCTGGGGACAGCCTGGGGACTCTGGGGACACACTAGGGACACGCTGGGGATACTCTGGGGACAGCCTGGGGACACACTAGGGACACGCTGGGGACAGCCTGGGGGCACTCTGGGGACACGCTGGGGACATGGGGGCGCCCGTTCCCGCAGGTCATCCGCGACAAGGGCGCCCTGGTTGGCATCAAGGTGCGCATGGGGACACCTGGGGACACTGGGGACACTCTGGGGATACTCTGGGGACAGCCTGGGGACACGGGGACACGCTGGGGATACGCTGGGGACAGCCTGGGGACACTGGGGACACACTAGGGACACGCTGGGGACAGCCTGGGGGCACGCTGGGGACACGCTGGGGACACTGGGGACACACTAGGGACACCCTGGGGACACGGGGACACGCTGGGGATACGCTGGGGACAGCCTGGGGACACGCTGGGGACAGCCTGGGGACATGGGGACAGCCTGGGGACATGCGGACAGCCTGGGGACACGCTGGGGATACGCTGGGGACACGCTGGGGCCATGCTGGGGACACGCTGGGGATACGCTGGGGACAGCCTGGGGACACGCTGGGGACGCCCTGAGGACGCGGGGACACCCTGGGGGCAGCCTGGGGACATGGGGACAGCCTGGGGACACGCTGGGGATATGCTGGGGACAGCCTGGGGACACGCTGGGGACGCCCTGGGGACAGCCTGGGGACACTCTGGGGACACCCTGGGGACAGCCTGGGTACACGCTGGGGACACGGGGACACCCTGGGGACTCCCTGGGGACATTGGGGACATGGGGGACACTGCGGGGACACCTTGGGGATGTTGGGGAGACTGCAGGGACATAGGGGACACCTTGGGGACACCTCAGGGGCACATTGGGGACACCTCAGGGACACCCTGGGGACACCTAGGGGACACCCTGAGGACACCCTGGGGACATTGGGGACATGGGGGACACCGCAGGGACACCTTGGGGATGTTTGGAACACCTGGGGGACATTGAGGACACCCTGGGGACACTCTGGGGACACTCTGGGGACACCTTGGGGACGCCTTGGGGGTGTTTGGGACATGTTGGGGACCTTGGGGACAGTTGGGGTTGGGTGTTGTTCCGTGACCCAGCTTGGTCACCCCAGGGTGGGGACCTGGAGGGGACACGGGACACGAGTGATCCTGGTGGCCCTGGTGACCTTGGTGACCTTGGTGGCCCTGATGGCCCTGGTGACCCTGGTGACCTTGCTGGCCCTGGTGGCCCTGGTGGCCCTGGTGACCTTGGTGGCCCTGGTGGCCCTGGTGGCCCTGGTGGTGGTGCCTTGGTGGCCTTGGTGGCCCTGGTGGCCCTGGTGGCCCTGGTGACCCTGTGTGTCCCTGATGCCACCATCTCCCTGTCACAATGTCACTGCCGTGTCCCCATCCCTGTCACCGCTGTGTCCCCAATGCCAGCGCTGTGTCCCTGTCACAGTCATGGCCCCCAGGCCACCACTGTGTTCTTGTCACCGCCATGTCCCTGTCCTTGTCACTGCTGTGTCCCCAAGGCCACCACCCTGTCCCTGCCACCAGCCTGTCCCTGTCACCATCGTGTCCCTGTCTCTGTCCCTGTCACTGCCATGTGCCTGTCACCGCTGTGTCCCTGTCACCGCCATGTCCCCAATGCCAGCGCTGTGTCCCTGTCAGTGTCCCTGTCACCACCATGTCTCCAATGCCACCGCTGTGTCCCTGTCACCACCATGTCCCCAATGCCAGCGCTGTATCCTTGTCAGTGTCCCTGTCCCAACCATGTCCCCAATGCCACCGCTGTGTCCCTGTCCCAGCCGTGTCCCCATGTCCCTGTCCCTGTCACCGCCATGTCCCCAACGTCACTGCCGCGTCCCTCTTCCTGTCACCTCCTTCTCCCTGTCTGTCACCCTGTCTGCAGTGCCACCCGCCTGGCCCTCTCCCTGTTGATGTCCCCAATGTCCCTAGCACTCCCAATGTCCCCAGTGTCCCCAATGTCCCCAAACCCCCTGAATGTCCCCAATGTCCCCGTGGTGTCCCCAGGGCTGGACGGGCTGATGTGCCCAGTACAAGAAGGACGGCGCTGACTTTGCCAAATGTCCCCAATGTCCCCAATGTCCCAAATCTCCCCTGTGTCCTCAATGTCCCCGAACCCCCTGAATGTCCCCAATGTCCCCAATGTCCCCGAGCCCCCTGAATGTCCCCAATGTCCCCTGTGTCCCCAGGGCTGGACAGGCTGATGGAGTGCTGTGCCCAGTACAAGAAGGACGGCGCTGACTTTGCCAAGTGTCCCAAATGTCCCCAATGTCCCAAATCTCTCCTTTGTCCTCAATGTCCCCAAACCCCCTGAATGTCCCCAATGTCCCCAATGTCCCCAAACCCTCTGAATGTCCCCAATGTCCCCGTGGTGTCCCCAGGGCTGGACGGGTTGATGGAGCGCTGTGCCCAGTACAAGAAGGACGGCGCTGACTTTGCCAAGTGTCCCCAATGTCCCCAAACCCCCTCAATGTCCCCAATGTCCCCGAGCCCCCTGAATGTCCCCAATGTCCCCTGTGTCCCCAGGGCTGGACGGGCTGATGGAGCGCTGTGCCCAGTACAAGAAGGACGGCGCTGACTTTGCCAAGTGGCGCTGCGTGCTCAAGATCACGGCGCACACGCCCACGCGCCTGGCGGTGATGGAGAACGCCAACGTGCTGGCGCGCTACGCCAGCATCTGCCAGCAGGTGACACCCCTGTCCCCAGTGTCACCAGTGTCCCCTCTGTCTGTGCCAACGTGCTGGCGCGCTACGCCAGCATCTGCCAGCAGGTGACACCAGTGTCCCCAGTGTCCCCAGTGTCCCCTCTGTCTGTGCCAACGTGCTGGCGCGCTACGCCAGCATCTGCCAGCAGGTGACACCCCTGTCCCCAGTGTCCCCAATGTCCCCATCTGCCAGCAGGTGACAGCCCTGTCCCCAATGTCCCCTCTGTGCATCTGCCAGCAGGTGACAGCCCTGTCCCCTCTGTCCCCAAGGGTCCCCAAGCGTCCCCAGCCCGGCCTCGGCGACGAGGGGATCACAGGGTGGGGTTTGGTGGCACTCAGAGGGGGTTTGGTGGCACCTAGAGAGGGTTTGGTGGCACCTAGAGAGGGTGTGGTGGCATCTAGAAGGGGGTAGGTGGCACTTAGAGAGGGTTTGGTGGCGTCTAGAGGGGGTTTGGTGGCACCTAGAGAGGATTTGGTGGCACTCAGAGGAGGTTTGGTGGCACTCAGAGGAGGTTTGGTGGCACTCAGAGGAGGTTTGGTGGCACTTAGAGAGGGTTTGGTGACACCTGGACAGGGTTTGGTGACACCTGGGTGTGCTTTGGTGGCACCTAGAGGCGCTTTGGTGGCACCTAGAGGCGCTTTGGTGGCACTTAGGGAGGGTTTGGTGGCACTTAGGGAGGGTTTGGTGGCACCTAGAGGGGGTTTGGTGGCACTTAGGGAGGGTTTGGTGGCACCTGAGTGGCTCTGAGTCCCCTCCAGGTGTCCCCAAGGTGTCCCAGTGTCACCTGGGTGTGAGGAACGGGCTCCAGTGGGGAGGGTGACACCAAGAGGTGACACCTGGGTGGGGTTTGGTGGCACTTAGAGGGGGTTTGGTGACACCTGGGTGTGGTTGGTGGCACCTCTGTGCTCTCGTGTCCCCTCCCCGTGTCCCTGCTGTCACTGACGTGTCCCCTCTGTCCCCAGAACGGGATTGTCCCCATCGTGGAGCCCGAGATCCTCCCGGACGGTGACCACGACCTCAAGACGTGCCAGTACGTCACCGAGAAGGTCAGTGCCACCCCCGTGTCCCCAAGTGTCCCCAAGTGTCCCCAGGTGTCCCTGCTTCGCAGGGTGACACCAGGAGGTGGCACCTTGCTGGGCTTGGCACAGCTCCTGCTGTCCCCAACTGTCCCTCTGTCACCTGCTGCTGTCCCCAGCTGTCCCATTGTCACCTCTTGGTGTCCCCAATGTCCCCAATGCTGTCCCCAGGTCCTGGCAGCCGTGTACAAAGCGCTCAGCAATCACCAATGTCCCCAGTGTCCCCAATGTCCCCAATGTCCCTGCAGTGTCCCCAGTGATGTCCCCAATGCTGTCCCCAGGTCCTGGCAGCCGTGTACAAGGCACTCAGCTATCACCACGTGTCCCCAATGTCCCCAATGTCCCTGCAGTGTCCCCAATGTCCCCAATGCTGTCCCCAGGTCCTGGCAGCCGTGTACAAAGCCCTCAGTGATCACCACGTGTCCTCAATGTCCCCAATGTCCCCAATGCTGTCCCCAGGTCCTGGCAGCCGTGTACAAGGCCCTGAGCGATCACCACGTGTCCCCAATGTCCCCAGTGTCCCCAATGTCCCCAATGCTGTCCCCAGGTCCTGGCAGCCGTGTACAAGGCCCTGAGTGATCACCAATGTCCCCAGTGTCCCCAGTGTCCCCAATGTCCCCAGGTCCTGGCAGCTGTGTACAAGGCCCTGAGCGATCACCACGTGTCCCCAATGTCCCCACTGTCCCTGCAGTGTCCCCAATGTCCCCAATGCTGTCCCCAGGTCCTGGCAGCCGTGTACAAGGCCCTGAGCGATCACCACGTGTACCTGGAGGGGACACTGCTGAAGCCCAACATGGTGACAGCGGGACACGCCTGTGCCACCAAGTACAGCCCCGAGGAGATCGCCATGGCAACGGTGACAGCGCTGCGCAGGACAGTGCCACCCGCCGTGCCAGGTCAGTGTCATTGTCACTGTGTGTCACTGTGTGTCACCTGTGTGTCACTGTGTGCCATGGCAACGGTGACAGCGCTGCGCAGGACAGTGCCACCCGCCGTGCCAGGTCAGTGTCATTGTCACCTGTGTGTCACTGTGTGTGTGTCACTGTGTGCCATGGCAGCGGTGACAGCGCTGCGCAGGACAGTGCCACCCGCCGTGCCAGGTCAGTGTCATTGTCACTGTGTGTGTCATTGTCACTGTGTGTCACTGTGTGCCATGGCAACGGTGACAGCGCTGCGCAGGACAGTGCCACCCGCCGTGCCAGGTCAGTGTCATTGTCACCTGTGTGTGTGTCACTGTGTGTCACTGTGTGCCATGGCAACGGTGACAGCGCTGCGCAGGACAGTGCCACCCGCCGTGCCAGGTCAGTGTCACTGTCACTGTGTGTCACTGTGTGCCATGGCAACGGTGACAGCGCTGCGCAGGACAGTGCCACCCACCGTGCCACCTCCCTGTCACCGTCCCTGTCAGTGTCACCGTGCCCGCTGTGCCGCCCTGGCGCTGTCCCTGCTGGGTGGCACCTTGTCACTCGCTGTCCCTGCAGTGTCCCCAGGGGTCAGAGCGAGGAGGAGCCATCGCTGTCCCTCAGTGTCACCAGCGGCTGTCCCCAATGTCCCTGAGCTGTGTCTGAGCGTCGCGGCGATGTCACAGTGATGTCACAGTGATGTCACAGTGATGTCACAGCGATGTCACAGTGATGTCACAGCGATGTCACCACGTCCCCATGGTGTCCCCGTCACAGGGATCATGTTCCTGTCTGGGGGTCAGAGCGAGGTGGAGATGTCCCTGTCCCCAATGTCCCCAATGTCCCTGAGCCATACTCGTGTCCCAGAATTGTGTCTGAGTGTCACAGTGATGTCACAGTGATGTCACAGTGATGTCACAGTGATGTCACCATGTCCCCATGGTGTCCCCTGTAGGGATCACGTTCCTGTCTGGGGGTCAGAGTGAGGTGGAGATGTCCCTGTCCCCAATGTCCCCAGTGTCCCTGAGCCATACCCATGTCCCTGAATTGTGTCTGAGTGTCACAGTGATGTCACAGTGATGTCACCGTGTCCCCATGGTGTCCCCTCCCAGGGATCATGTTCCTGTCGGGGGGTCAGAGCGAGGAGGAGGCGTCGCTGTCCCCAATGTCCCCAGTGTCCCCAATGTCCCTGAACTGTTCCTGTGCTGTCACAGCGATGTCACAGTGATGTCACAGTGATGTCACCGTGTCCCCATGGTGTCCCCTCCCAGGGATCACGTTCCTGTCGGGGGCTCAGAGCGAGGAGGAGCCATCGCTGTCCCTCAGTGTCACCAGCGGCTGTCCCCAATGTCCCTGAGCTGTGTCTCAGTGTCACAGTGATGTCACAGTGATGTCACCGTGTCCCCATGGTGTCCCCTGCAGGGATCACGTTCCTGTCTGGGGGTCAGAGCGAGGAGGAGGTGTCCCTGTTCCCATGTCCCCAGTGTCCCCAATGTCCCTAAGCTGTGTCACAGTGATGTCACAGGGATGTCACAGTGATGTCACCGTGTCCCTTTGCTGTCCCCATGCAGGGATCACCTTCCTGTCTGGGGCTAAGAGTGAGGTGGAGATGTCCCTGTCCCCAATGTCCCCAATGTCCCTGAGCCATACCCGTGTCCCTGAACTGTTCCTGTGCTGTCACAGCGATGTCACAGCGATGTCACAGCGCTGTCACGGTGATGTCACAGTGATGTCACCGTGTCCCCATGGTGTCCCCTGCAGGGATCACGTTCCTGTCGGGGGGTCAGAGCGAGGAGGAGGCGTCGCTGAACCTGAACGCCATCAACCGCTGTCCCCTGCCGCGGCCCTGGGCGCTGACCTTCAGCTACGGCCGCGCCCTGCAGGTCACTGTCACCTCTGTGTCACTGTCACCTCTGTGTCACTGTGTGTGTGTCACTGTCACTGTGTGTCACTGTCACTGTGTGTCACTGTGTGTGTGTCACTGTGTGTCACTGTGTGCCCTGGGCGCTGACCTTCAGCTACGGCCGCGCCCTGCAGGTCACTGTCACTGTCACTGTCACCTGTGTGTGTGTCACTGTGTGTGTGTGTCACTGTGTGTGTGTCACTGTCACTGTGTGTCACTGTGTGTCACTGTGTGCCGTGGGTGCTGACCTTCAGCTACGGCCGCGCCCTGCAGGTCACTGTCACTGTCACTGTCACCTGTGTGTCACTGTGTGTCACTGTGTGCCATGGGCGCTGACCTTCAGCTACGGCCGCGCCCTGCAGGTCACTGTCACTGCCACCTCTGTGTCACTGTCACTGTGTGTGTCACTGTGTGTCACTGTGTGTCACTGTGTGTCACTGTGTGTGTGTCACTGTGTGCCATGGGCGCTGACCTTCAGCTACGGCCGCGCCCTGCAGGTCACTGTCACTGTCACTGTCACCTGTGTGTGTCACTATGTGTCACTGTGTGTGTCACTGTGTGTGTCACTGTCACTGTGTGTCACTGTGTGTGTCCCTGTCACTGTGTGTGTCCCTGTCACTGACTGTCCCTGTCCCTAACTGTCCCTGTCACTAACTGTCGCTGTCCCTAACTGTCCCTGTCACTGTGTGTGTCCCTGTCACTAACTGTCCCTGTCACTAACTGTCGCTGTCACTGTGTGTCCCTGTCCCTGTCCCTAACTGTCCCTGTCCCTAACTGTCCCTGTCACTGTGTGTCCCTGTCCCTAACTGTCCCTGTCCCTAACTGTCCCTGTCCCTGACTGTCCCTGTCACTGTGTGTCCCTGTCACTGTGTGTCCCTGTCCCTAACTGTCCCTGTCCCTAACTGTCCCTGTCCCTGACTGTC
>JAREIS010001649.1:0-30414 GCA_030060385.1 Muscicapa striata striata
ACTGGCTAGCCCCAACCTGTCCCTTTCCCAGCTGCCTGACCACATCTAACCCTCACAGAGCATCTTACCTTGTGTGTCCCTTGCACGACCACGTCCCTTACCTCCTCAGCCAGCCAGACTCTAACTCCAGCTAACTCTGCACCAGCTATTCCACTCTTCTATAACACCCATCCTCATTGGACACGCAGCAGAGCAAACTGACTGACCACCCAACTGCCCATACCCCAATTGACCACACCCACTGACCACACCAACTTACCACCCCCTCATTGACCACACTGACTGACCACATCCCCTGACCACCCCAATGACCTCATCCACTGATTGCACCCACTGACCACACCCACTGACCACACCCAGTAACCACACCAACTGGCCCCTCCACTGACCCACCCACTGACCTCACCCACTGACCACACCCAATGACTATACACCCAATGACCACCAAACTGACCACACCTCATTGACCAAAACTACTCTCCATACCCCAGTGACCACTCAGCTGACCATGCCCACTCACCGCACCCACTGACCACACCTCTGCGACTTTCCAACTGACCACACCCATTGCCCACACTCATGGACCACACACTGCTAACCACCTCCATTGACCACACCCAGTGAACACACCCAGTGACCACACACCACTTACAACAGCCACTGACCAAAACTCACTGACAACCCAATGACCCCACCAACTGACCACCACCCCTACTGACCACAACTGTTGTAATTTGATAAACTGAGGTAAAAGAAGGATGTACATACCCTGACATCTTCCGGTTTATCCCAGAATTCCTACTATCCCCTGACCTTCCCTAAGTGACCTTGAAGCACCCACGGGCTTCAGTATTCTGATCCCCTAAGCCCCGTGTCCCTACCCCATTGGCTGGCAGCCAAAACCACTCCCCATCCCCGTTCCCTGAAGACCAGATTCCCAGAGAGATTCTGTCTCTTTCCAGCCATATCACCGCCAAGGAATAAACAACCTGAAAGAGCCTCTTTGTATCCCTTTTTCATCCATGCAAAAGATACTTTGTCTGATCTTATATTAATTAGGAAAGGACACAGTAGCTTTTTGCAGTTGGCGCCTGTCGTTTTGGGGCTGTTTTGAAACCCGAATTAGCCTGAAGTTCGCAGTTTTAGGACTTCAACAGAGGCCGGTCAGGTGATACAACTTCCTCCGTGCTTGCAGCTGTTTTTAACGGCTTTAAACACAGGAGGGTGAAGCGGGAACTTCTTCGCATCTTTGGAGAAGCCGCTTCTGGATCGGAACTTTGCAGAGTTACAGCGAAACCGCGCTCCGTTTGGTAAGGTAACATATCCCTTCGGGGAGGTGGGAGCCCCAGAGTTAGCCCCGAGGTACAGGGGAGGGGTGGTTTTTTAAACGGATAGCCCGAGACTCGTGGGGGGTTTTTACCCACGGGTGGGGAAGCGGCACCAGCTCAGGCTTGCAGCCGGCGACACGTGGCCGGTGTTGCGCAACCCGGCCGGCACACACGCGTTCTGCCGGTGCTGCCTGGCGGGGTTACGCTGTGACTGTAAGCACAGGCGCCGGTGTGTTCTCTGCAGAGGGATCCCCGGGACCGTCTGTGTAGTAACGGCTAAGCCACATGGCGAATAACATAAGCCCAGCACCCCCATAACACACCTGGGTCTTGCAGCCAGCTGTTATATTGTAACTTTTCTGCGAAAGACAGGGAATAGTGCTGTCTGTGTTTATTACATCAGAATGGGGGGGAATATTTCAGCACAGCAAAAGAGTATTGTTAACCAGCTTAAAGAAATGCTAGATTTACAGGATTTTGTAACTTCTAAGAAACAGATTTGAAAGTTTGTTATTTGGTTGTCTCGAGAAATTACAGAATTTGATAAGCAAAATATCAAATCGGTTTTATTTTGGGACAGTGTTGGAGATTTATTAACTTCTAAAATACAGAAAGGTGATACCAATGCTGCGTTATTTTTGCCTATATTTTTAAATGTTCACAAACACTTATCACAATTGGAAAACCAAGATAGACCACAGGAAAATTCTTTAAACTCCTCTTTACCTAATTCGGAACCTCCTGTCCCTGAATTAAAAGAGAAATCAGAATTACCTCAAGAAACTACTAAAACAATTGATCCTCCAAAATACACTGATTTAGCAGCCTCTGTACAACCTGATACAAACTTACCTCTCTATCCCCAACTTACAGAAATTCCACGTGAGCAGAGTAATTTAGAAACTCAGCTTTCCTCGGTGCAAAGGGAAAAACCTATACTAAATCCTAACTGTAACATGTCTTTTTCTCCCAATAATCCTTTCCTGCATCCAATTCCCGTTTCTGCTCAATATTTTCCAGGTTTTAATCCATTTTTTCAGACTTGTAACTCTTTCACTAACTGGGGAGAGATGAGAGATCCGAGAATGCAGAACCTGAGGGTGGGGGAGGGGAAGGACGTGTAGCAGGCACACAGCTACAGCCGGCAGAGGCACAGAACCAATTAACCCCTACCTTACCGCTACAGCCTGCACAGGCACAGAACCAATTAACCCCTACCTTACCGCTACAGCCTGCACAGGCACAGAACCTATTAACCCCTACCTTACCGCTACAGCATGCACAGGCACAAAACCAGTTAACCCTTAACTTACCGATTAACCCTGAATCTAATATACTTTTTGATGCATTACCGATTCAATACGTTGGGAAGAGGAATGGTAAAAGAACATATCAACCATTATCATACCAGGATAAAAAAGAAATTTGTAAGGTACAAAGGGAATTTGGGAGGCAAAGTGAAATATTTAAGGGAATTATGAGAGCAACTTTTACATCAAATGAATTGGTTCCACATGATGTAAAGGACCTTTTCAGGTGTTTGCTTACCCCAGCTGAATATGAATTATGGTTTAATATTTGGAAACGTTCTTTGGGCAGTCTTTTAACAGAAATTCATACAAATCCTGAACATGCTAAGGATGCTGATGATAATGAAATTACATTACAGCATTTATGTGGGGAGGGTGACATACATAGCCCTGAAAAGCAAACTCGGTTATTGTCTAAATTTATTTTAGATAAAATTTGTGAAATAGCTGAACAGGCCTTTATTAAATTGCCAACAGTTGAAGTAACTACTAGTTATGTTAATATTAAACAATATCCTTCTGAGAATTTTTTAAGCTTCATAGATCGGTTAAAGACACAGGTGGAGCGTCAAGTGCATAATCCAGCCATGCAGGCAGAATTAATCAAAGAATTAGCAGAAAAGAACGCCAACCAAGCCTGCCGGAGGGTCATCCTAAGCCTGCCACTGTATCCAGAACCAACCCTAGCACAGATGATTGAAGCCTGCACCCGCAAAGCAGAGCTATTCAGTGCTCCTGAGAGGACTCCAAGCCCAGCACCTCCTAAGCTTCCAGCACCTGAACCAGCACAGATGAAGAAGCAGCAGTTATCAGCGGAGCAGCTAAAGAAAATCACCTGTTTCCAGTGCCAGCAGCAAGGACATTTGGCTAAGGACTGTCCTCAAAACATGAAACAGAAGAAGATCAACAAACAAAAAAACTAGAACTGAGGCGCAGGCCTGCTATAAACACCATAGAGCGCCAGGATATAAGTTCTGCAGGCTATACTGGAGCAAAAGCCTCTCTCTTAAACGCAAAGGGGGAGGGTGGGATGGACAATGTGGGTGTAATGGATAATGTAAATGTTGAATGTTCTCTTAACAAAGACAGGCAGTTCTGTGGCCGTATTAGACTACAGACTACCAAAGGTTTTCATTTCAGGTCTGCTGAGTGGACGGTCATTACAGTGGATATCTCAAGCTCCTTAATTGATATGTCGATTTGCCACATGGAGAGTGAGTATTTTGTTGTGGGAGACACTGCACACACACCTGTAGAAATTGAAATAGCTCCTATGACCATGAAGGGAAAAATATCTGGTGTTATCATAATAGCTCGTTGTTCACAAGCACCTTTCTATTTAAGTGAGGGACAAATTCTAGCCCAAGCTCTTCCTATTCCAGCAAATATCACAGCAAAAGATAAATCACCAGAGGTTTACTGGGCAGAGACAGTGAAAGAGGAAAAGCCTTCTCTGGCATGCAACATGGCACATGGTTCAGACCATCTACATGTGAAGGGTGTTTTGGATACAGGCTCAGATGTAACCATAATACCTGAAAATATGTGGCCTTCACATTGGGAATTACAACCTGTAGCTGGGCAAATTCAGGGTATAGGAGGAGTCAGATTGGCACAAATATCAAAACGCATTGTACAAATTGAGGGACCGGACGGCAGATTGGCCAGTGTACGTCCATTTGTAATAGATTACAAGTGTCCCTTATGGGGAAGAGATGCCATGTCACAATGGGGAGTTAAAATGATAATTCCAAAAACTCCTAAGGATTTTTAGAGGCGGCCACCGTGCAGTGCCGGGTTCAGAAACTAACATGGCTAAGTGACACACCTGTCTGGACAACACAGTGGCCGCTAAGGAAAGAAAAGTTACAGGCACTTGAAAAACTTGTAGAGGACCAATTGGCCAAAAATCATATAGAGGAAACAACAAGCCCCTGGAATTCCCCAATTTTTGTAATAAAAAACCAGGGACAGACAAATGGAGATTATTACATGATCTTAGAGAAATTAATAAAGTAATTCAGGACATGGGATCTCCTCAACCTGGGATGCCTTCTCCAACTATGTTACCTAGAGATTGGCAATTGGCAGTAATAGATATCAAAGATTGTTTTTTCCAAATACCACTTCACCCTGAAGATGCTCCTAGGTTTGCATTCTCAGTGCCATCACTGAACAGAGAGGCTCCAATGAAGAGATACCACTGGAAAGTGCTTCCACAAGGCATGAAGTGTAGTCCTGCTATCTGTCAGTGGTATGTAGCTTCATTGTTGTCTCCTGTCCGTGCACAGAGAAGAGAAGCCATTATACTACACTACATGGATGATGTGTTGGTGTGTGCTCCTGACAATTCCATACTTCAACACACGCTTGACCTAGTAGTTAAAGTTTTAACCTCTGCTGGATTTCAATTACAGGATGACAAGGTTCAAAGTATGCCACCTTGGAAGTATCTGGGACTAGAGATCACTGCCAGGACCATAGTTCCACAGAAATTAGAAATTAATTGTAATCCTAAAACTCTTGCAGATCTCCATTCCCTGTGTGGGTCGCTGAATTGGGTAAGACCTTGGTTAGGCCTCACTAATGAGGAATTACAACCCCTTTTCAAATTATTGAAAGGGGAGAGAGAGCTGGTTTCTCCTAGGGAACTGACACCAGAAGCAAAGGCTGCAATTGGAAAGGTACAGAAAGCTCTGTCTGAAAGGCAAGCTCACCGCTATCAACCTGAACTGCCTTTCAAATTCATTGTTTTGGGGAAATTGCCACACTTACATGGTTTAATATTTCAGTGGATAGAGGGGCAGAGAGACTCACTCTTAATCATAGAATGGGTCTTCCTCTCCCACCAGAGATCCAAAACTATTACACAGCCACAGGAACTTATGGCTCAGTTGATTCAAAAAGCAAGGATGAGGCTGAGTGAACTGTCTGGATGCGATTTCACATGCATACACTTGCCAATTAAACTTTCTGGGGAGGGAAAGAATTCTCCTGAAAGGCTAACAAAAGATATGTTTGAGCATTTGTTGCAGAGCAATGCCAGCCTCCAGATATCTCTGGACAGCTACACGGGACAGATATCTGTTCACAGCCCAGCTCATAAGTTGTTCAATGAGGAATTCCACCTCATACCTCGTGAGAAGAGGAGCAGAACACCACTCAAGGCACTCACAGTGTTCACAGATGCATCAGGGAACTCCCACAAGTCGGTGATGGCTTGGAGAAATCCACAGACACAGCATTGGGAAGCTGATGTTGAATTTGTGGAGGGGTCACCCCAGATTGCAGAACTAGCTGCTGTGGTAAGAGCCTTTGAGAAATTCTCTGAACCTCTTAATCTGGTAACAGATTCTTCGTATGTCGCTGGGGTGGTGTCCAGAGCAGAGCAGGCAGTGCTCAAAGACATTGATAATGAGCAGCTCTTTAGGCTGTTATCAAAACTAATCTATTTGGTTTCTCACAGAGAACATCCCTTCTATGTGATGCATGTGAGGTCGCATACAGATTTGCCAGGTGAGATTGCAGAAGGAAATCAGATGGCAGACACCTTGGCAGCTCCAGCAGAAAAGGCATGCCTTCCTGACATCTTCCAACAGGCAAAGCTGAGCCATCAGCAATACCACCAGAATGTACCAGGTTTGGTCCGTCAATTCCAGATAACACGGAGTCAGGCCAGGGCCATCGTCGCCACCTGTCCCAGCTGTCAGCTCCAGGCCATGCCATCACTGGGTATGGGGGTTAACCCCAGAGGCCTAGGCAGCTGTGAAGTGTGGCAGACAGATGTCACACACATTCCTAGTTTTGGACGCCTAAAATATGTTCATGTGAGCATAGACACATATTCAGGTGCAGTTTATCGTCAGCTCATGCAGGGAAAAGGCAGTACATGCAAAACAACACCTAGTACAAGCCTTCTCAGTTTTGGGGATCCCTAGAGAAATAAAAACAGATAATGGCCCAGCTTATACTTCCAAGGAGTTCCTGGAATTCATTCAGCAGTGGGGACTTATACATAAAACAGGCATTCCACACTCCCCTACAGGCCAAGCTGTGATTGAACGCACACATCAAACACTAAAACAGGTTCTAGCTAGACAAAGCAGTTCTACTGTGTGGATGTCTCCCCAGCAAAAGCTCTGTAAAGCATTGTTTACAATCAATTTCTTAAACTGTTCATTTGAAAACATGAGTCCTCCTGTGGTTCGTCATTTTAACAGCAGTAAACAGTTTAAATTGTCTCAGCATCCACCAGTTTTGATTAGGGACCCAGAAACCTGGGAAACCAAAGGTCCCTATGAACTCGTAACCTGGGGAAGGGGTTATGCATGTGTTTCAACTCCCTCAGGACCTAGATGGATTCCTCAGAAATGGGTAAAGCCTTTTGTCCCCAAAACTCCAGCTACAGCCGAAGGAGATGAGAAGCAAGTAACCTTTGCTTCCAAAAGAAGACGCCGCAGAGGAAAAGGAAACAAAAGCTTCATAAAGGAATACCCTCAAGCAGACAAGGACTCATAACATGTTTTAAAATGTTTGTTTTTCTTTTTAGAAAAAAGCTACCCTCGAGTTAACCCTGTGAAGAACTGTTTAAGGGCTAAGAGTTTTCTGGGTGGTGGACTTCCATCGTCAAAACTATTATGTTGCTTGTTGTTATTCTTTTCCTTGTAGCTATGGCATTTGGGATCATACGTCATTTAATATTTAAGGCCATTAATGGAATCATTTCTTCTACCTCAGGGGACAATCATATAGAATTGGCAAATATAAAACAGTCTAACTCTCCCACTCATCTCAAATGGTGGTCAAAATAAAATTCGGACTAGAATTAGTTTAAAGTCATCCCCCTACTTAAAAAACAAAAAACGGGGAGATGTTGTAATTTGATAAACTGAGGTAAAAGAAGGATGTACATACCCTGACATCTTCCGGTTTATCCCAGAATTCCTACTATCCCCTGACCTTCCCTAAGTGACCTTGAAGCACCTTACGGGCTTCTGTATTCTGATCCCTAAGCCCCCGTGTCCCTACCCCATTGGCTGGCAGCCAAAACCACTCCCCATCCCCCGTTCCCTGAAGACCAGATTCCCAGAGAGATTCTGTCTCTTTCCAGCCATATCACCGCCAAGGAATAAACAACCTGAAAGAGCCTCTTTGTATCCCTTTTTCATCCATGCAAAGATACTTTGTCTGATCTTATATTAATTAGGAAAGGACACAGTAGCTTTTTGCACACAACCACTGACCACACAACTTATCACACCTACTTACCACCCCCCACAGACCTCCCATCTGACCACAGCCACTGATCACATCCCACTGCCCACACCCAATGACCACACCCACTGAACACACCCACTGAACACACCTCACTGTCCACACTCACTGCCCAGACACAAATGCTCACTCCCTACTGACCACACTCACTGACAACCTTACTGATCACACTGCCACTGATCCAAATAACTGACCACAAATTACTGACCATCGACCTAATGGAACCAAGGGGCCATTGTGAAACTGTGCAATACCAATGATAGAGTCAAGGACACCCTTGATGCTGAAGCACACAGGACAGAAACTTTTGAACGCAGTTTTGAATATTTGAAAGTAATTATTCTTTATTGCAGCATGGTGGTCACTTGGGTGATCCTTCCTCCATTTCAGTGCACTGATCATTGAATGAAGAGAGTTTTTATCAGGTTCACTGATTATGTGATTTGTTAGTTATCCCCACTTCCTTTAACTTTATTTGACATAGTTGCAACCCTTATCATAAATCCTTATATGGTTCTTTGTCGTTTGTCTTAAACATCCAGTGTCCTTTTTAGCAGGCTGTTCTTTGACCACCACTTCTGAGTAAGGGCTATATTATTGTTTTGCATAACTTCTACTTTGTCAGCCTTGCAGAGCAGAGCTGGCATCCTGCTTGCATTTTGTGTGACTTCTATTTGCCAGAGTTACATCCTTTATCAATTTCTCCAAGGCTGTGCTGTTCTGTCCTACTGTCCTTGTCACAGTGCTCGCCCCACATGAGGTGTGTCTGCAACCCCCTCAGCCGATGGGCTTGGGGTGGGCAAGTGTTCCCGAGCGAACAGGGATGGGACAACTGGGCTGGACTGACCCAAGGGATGTTCCATTCCATGTCACAGCAATAAGCTGAGAAAAGTGGGGGGCAAGGAGGGGTAGGGGATTGATTTTTTTATTTAAGACATTTTTCTTTCAGAACAGCATAAAGAATCCTCACCTGCCACAAAGGGATTACACATGTTCCACTGCTAGGAGATTTCTGGTGGATTTCCTTTACTTCTGTTTGTGGCCTTTGCTTATTGTGTTTGGTTTGTTTGTAGGGTTTTTGTGTTAATGTGGGTGGGTTTTCTGCTTTTTTTTTTTTTTTTTGCTGGGTTTGGGTTTTTATTTTTTGTTGGGTTTTTCCCTTTTGAACTGCCTTTCTTCTGATGCACAAGTTTTTTCTGCCCTTTCTTCCTTGTGGATTGCTTGGCACCTGATTTGGGCAAAACTAATTTACCCAACTCAGTCATCTTGCCCAATTACATTTTTCAGTCACCATTAACTAGATGAGTTCAGTCACAGACTCCATGCAATTTGGCAGCATCCACAAAGGAATTGAAAGTGCATTTCATGCCACTGTAGAAATAAGAGAAATGTTCTACACTGGTGGTCAAGGGCTGGTCACTGAGGGATGTCACCAGGGAGTGGCTGCCAAGAGGACTCTGTGCCATGGATAACATTTGACTCTCATTTTTCAGCCGAATTCCCACCCACCCCATGTTCCACGCCTGCAGCCCAGCTCTCTCCAACCTGGCTCTGAGGAGAGAACAGCAGACCATGTCACAGGCCTGGCTAAATTCTGGGCACACAACATTCCCTTCTTTTCCCTCCATGGGGGTTATGCAATCCCCAGAGCAAGCATGGCCTGCTGGCCTGGTCACTTGGTGTCCCTCCATGCAGGGACAAACAACCTCCTGCAGGCAGGGCAGAGGCCAGTGCTGGGTGTGGTGGTTGCAGGAGCTGGTGTGGGACAATTGTCCTGGGGCACCTTCCCAGGCTGTCCCCAGAACAAAGACACAGCCCAGGCCCTGCTCTGCTGCTCTCTCAGGTCCATGCCAGGAGCTCTGGCTGTGCCAGGACACTGCTGCGTGCCCCCCTGCACACTGCCCCTCTGCCTCAGGCACTGGGCTTTGCTTTGCCAGGGCATTCCTGGAGCACATTCCTGACTGCAGCTCTGGAGGAGAGCAAAGCCTTCCTGCCCAGCCCTCAGGAGATGCCCTTTGCTGATGGAGCTGCTGTGCTGGAGCCCAGCTGTGTCCCAGCAGTGCCCATGGCCTGTCCCTGCCTGTGCTCACAGCACAGACACACAGCAGGACAGTGACCAAGCTGCCAGAGCACTGTGGCCTCACAGCCACAGAAGGGCTGGGAAGGAGAGGGTGGAGTTGGGAAGAGCAGATGTGGGGAGAGCCAGGGCCATTGTCCCTGGCTGTGCTGCTGTGCTGGGAGTCTCTTCCCTCCACCTCTGCTCACAGGCACTGCCCTGCAGAGACAGAGAAGGGCTGAGGAAGGATACTGGACACACAGGACAGGGCAGGCACTTGTTTTTAATTAAATGCACAAGGAACAAACTTCTTGCAAGTCTTTGTGTTTCAAAAGAAAGGGAGATATTCCTGTAGAAATGCAAAGAGTAATACTACAGTATTTTGTAAGAAACATTTCAACAATAGAAAAAGGCACCATAGAAAAAAATGGACAAATAGGGGGGGAAAAAGACTGAGATTGTAGAGTTTTACATTCTGAAAGTTCTGCAGCAGAAAACATGTTAATGCTCCTGAAAATATACAGTCAATAATTTTCTCAAGGAACCCTTGATCTCCTGGTTCCTCAGGCTGTAGATGAGAGGGTTCAGGGCTGGCGACACCACTGCGTACAGAACTGTGACTGAGACATCCAGGAATGGGGAGGAAATGGAGAGGGGGTTTCAGGTAGACAAATGTGCCAGTGCTGATAAAAAGGGAGACCACAGCCAGGTGAGGGAGGCAGGTGGAAAAGGCTTTGTGCCGTCCCTGCTCAGAGGGGATCCTCAGCACGGTCCGTAAGATCTGCACATAGGAGAAAACCATGAACACAAAACAGCCAAATGCTAAACAGACACTAGCAGCAAGAAGCCAAAGTTCCCTGAGATACGATTTAGAGCAGGAGAGTTTCAGGATCTGGGGGATTTCACAGAAGAACTGGCCCAGGGCATTGCCATGGCACAGAGGCAGAGAAAATGTATTGGCTGTGTGCAGCAGTGAACAGAGAAAGCCACTGGCCCAGGCAGCTGCTGCCATGTGGGCACAAGCTCTGCTGCCCAGGAGGGTCCCGTAGTGCAGGGGTTTGCAGATGGACACGTAGCGGTCGTAGCACATGATGGTCAGGAGGGAAAGCTCTGCTCACCCTGCTCCAGCTGCCAGACATCTTTCCTGCCCTGGGAACCCAAACCAGGCCACAGTGACCTGGATAATCCATGTCCTTGATGTCCTGGTCACACAGCCCTGGCCCCTTGTCCCCCGTCAGGCTCACGGGGTTGATGTGGGGAACATCCTTAAAAGAGGCTGTGGCTCCAGGTAGAGCAGGGGGATACAGAGGGACAGGGGACCCTGCTGGACATGAACAGCTTTGGACTTCTCTGGGGAAGCTGTGAGGGAGGGTTGGGGCAGAGTGACCAACTCAGTGACCTCACACAGACCGTGTTATTTCACGCAGCCCCCATGATGTCACAGCCAGCTCTGTGATGTCATAGAGAGCCAGCCTATGATGTTTCAGCTGCTCGATGACCTCACATAACCTACTCTGTGATGTCATTGCCCACTCTGTGCCCTCATGTTACCAGATGATAAATTGCCTACCCCAGCTGAGCTGACACAATGCTTGTTCTCCAAAACCACTGGCCTCTGGAAACCACACAATGCCTGTTGTGTAAGAAGGGGAATAGGAATTCACCAGCCTCAGTGTCCTGCCAGCTCAGCCAGGCTGACTGGAACATTGGGGGCCACAACCACCAGGGAGCACCAGACAGAGCCCCAGGACAGAAGAATGCATGTATGAAGAGGAGGGCAAAATACGTAAATGATTTTGGGGAAATGGTTTTCATATGTGTGTTTAGGTGGGACAATCAATGAATATGTATGCAAAATACAGAATATAAACAGAAACTTTTCTGTACTCAGCATGCATGGCTTTGGGAGGAGCTGTCCCCCTGTCCATGCAGCTAAATAAAGAATGCTGCTTTTTAATGCTGCATTGGTGTTCAGGAGTTTATTTTATTACTGAATTTTTGGCACCACTCCCACCCCCAAGGAAAGCTCTGTCTCCTGCTGTTCACAAACACAGAAGGGTTGGTGGGTGATGTGGTGGCCAGAGGCTGCCTGGAGTACAGTGACCACGAAATAATTGAGTTTTCAATATTCTGTGAAAGAAGGAGGGGCAATAACAAAACTTCTACACTGCAATTATGTGAGCAGAATTTGGCCTGTTCAGGATGCAGATTTTGAAAGTACAAATTCAGGTACTGATTTTTTTAATGGGAAAAAGCCCTTAAAACCAGAGGTGTCCAGGAAGGATGGAAATACCTCAAGAAAGTAATCTTAAGGGGGAAGGAGCAGCCTGTGCCATTCTGCAAAAGATGAGCCAGCGAAGAAAATGACTGGCCTGGCTGGGCAAAAATTTTGTGGAAACTCAGAGAAAAGAGATTAGGGAAGTCAGGAAGTGTTTAAGGATGTTGTTAAGTCATGCAGAAAGAAAATTAGAGAGGTGAAAGCTCCATTATAACTTAACCAGAACACTTCTGTGAAAATTTTTATTTTTACAAAAAAAAAAATATTTATAAATAAACTAATAGCAAAATGAGGAATAAGGAGAATGTCTACTCTTTACTGGACGGAGTAGGGAATATTGTAACTAAAAAAGTGGAAAAGGCTGAAGTACTTAACACCTTGTTTGTCTCAATTTTCAATATTAAGAAAAGTTTTCCTCAGGACAAGTGTTCTCCTGAGCTGGTAGATGTGGACAGGGAGCAGAACAAACCCCCTGTAATCCAGGAGGAGGCAGCTGGGGACCTGCTGAGCTTCTCACAATCTCAAAGGTGTCTCTGGGAGCAGATGGATCCATCCTAGGGGGATGAGGGAGCTGCTGGATGAGCTCTTCAAGCTGCTCTCCATCATTTACCATCAGCCCTGGCTCACCAGGGAGGTCCCAGAGGACTGGAGGTGCCAATGTGAGCCCATCCCCAAGAAGGGCTGGAAGGAGGATCTGGGGAACTCCAGATCTGTCAGCCTGACCTGGGTGCCCAGCAAGGTGATGGAACAGATCACCTTGAGTGCCACCACAGGGCACCTACAGGATGGGTGAGGGATCAGAGCCAGCCAGTGTGGATTTAGGTGGGGCAGGTCATGCCTGATTTCCTTGTTTGACCAGGTGACCTGCCTGGTGGATGTAGGAAAGGCTGTGGATGTTTCTGCCTGGACTTCATCAAAGCCTTTGACACCATGAGACACAGCATTCCCTGGAAAAGCTGCATCCCACTGCTTGGACAGTTTAGTCTTTGCTGGGTTAAGAAGTGGCTGGATGCTGGGCCCAGAGACTGGTGGGGATGGTGCTGCATCCAGTGTGTGTCCAGTCACCAGTGGTGTCCCAAAGGGATCAGTGTTTGGCCCAATCCTATTTAGCATCATTACTGCTGATCTAGAGGAGGATGGAGGGGCTGGAGCATGTCCAGAGAAGGGCAACAAGGCTGGTGAGGGGTCTGGAACACAAGTGCTGTGAGGAGCAGCTGAGGGAGCTGGGGATGTTTATCCTGGAGAAGAGGAGGCTCAGGGGAGGCCTCATCACTCTCTACAAGTCCCTGACAGGAGGCAGATGGAAGTCAGGCTGTTTTCCCAGGGAACAGTGACAAGAAGACACAGGCTTAAATTGCACCAGGGCATGTTTAGGCTGGACATTGGGAAGCAGTTATTCATAGAAGGGGTGATTTGGCATTGGAATGGGATGCCCAGGGAGGTGGTGAAGTCACCATCCTTGGAAGTGTTTAAGGAAAGACTGGATGAGGCACTGAGTGCCATGGTCTGGGTGACAAGGCAGTGTTGGGTCTCAAGTTGGACTCGATGATTTCAAGGTCCTTTCCAACCTTGTTGATTCTGTGATTCTGTGATGGTGACACTGCAGGGCCCCAGGGAAGCAAGGTCCCATTGTTACACTGTGGGGCTCAATGGAACCAAGGTCCATTGGTGACTCTGGGTCCTTGTGGAACCACAGAGGCTACAGTGACACAGTGGACTTTGCTAAACCACGGGATCATTGTTACACTACAGGGTCTCGTGGAGCTAAGGGGACAATTTCGACACCTAGTGCCCCCTGTAACTAAGGGGCCACTGTGATATTGCAGGGCCTCATTAAAAACTTATTCAAAACTTATTAAAAACTTTTTCTGCCTTCTCTCAGGGGTCTTCTGTCAGGTAACTCCTTACAGTAGTTACTCCCTTCCTCCCAGCCTGCTCCACACAGCACTGACTCCTTTCCCTCCTTCTCTCTGCAAATTTCCTTCTTCCTTCTCCATGACTGGCTAGCCCCAACCTGTCCCTTTCCCAGCTGCCTGACCACATCTAACCCTCACAGAGCATCTTACCTTGTGTGTCCCTTGCACGACCACATGTCCCTTACCTCCTCAGCCAGCCAGACTCTAACTCCAGCTAACTCTGCACCAGCTATTCCAGTCTTCTATAACACCCATCCTCATTGGACACGCAGCAGAGCAAACTGACTGACCACCCAACTGCCCGCACCCCAACTGACCACACCCACTGACCACACCAACTTACCACCCCCTCATCGACCACACTGACTGACCACATCCCCTGACCACCCCAATGACCTCATCCACTGATTGCACCCACTGACCACACCCACTGACCACACCCAGTAACCACACCAACTGGCCCCTCCACTGACCCACCCACTGACCACACCCACTGACCACACCAAATGACACCCACCAAACTGACCACACCCCATTGACCAAAACTACTCTCCATACCCCAGTGACCACCCAACTGACCATGCCCACTCACCACACCCACTGACCACACCTCTGCGACTTTCCAACTGACCACACCCATTGCCCACACTCATGGCCCACACACTGCTAACCACCTCCATTGCACACCCCAGTGACCACACACCACTTACAACAGCCACTGACCAAAACTCACTGACAACCCAATGACCCCACCAACTGACCACCACCCCTACTGACCACAACCACTGACCACACAACTTATCACACCTACTTACCACCCCCCACAGACCTCCCATCTGACCACAGCCACTGATCACATCCCACTGCCCACACCCAATGACCACACCCACTGAACACACCCACTGAACACACCTCACTGTCCACACTCACTGCCCAGACACAAATGCTCACTCCCTACTGACCACACTCACTGACAACCTTACTGATCACACTGCCACTGATCCAAATAACTGACCACAAATTATTAACCATCCACCTAATGGAACCAAGGGGCCATTGTGAAACTGTGCAATACCAATGATAGAGTCAAGGACACCCTTGATGCTGAAGCACACAGGACAGAAACTTTTGAACGCAGTTTTGAATATTTGAAAGTAATTATTCTTTATTGCAGCATGGTGGTCACTTGGGTGATCCTTCCTCCATTTCAGTGCACTGATCATTGAATGAACAGAGTTTTTATCAGGCTCACTGATTATGTGATTTGTTAGTTATCCCCACTTCCTTTGACTTTATTTGACATAGTTGCAACCCTTATCACAAATCCTTATATGGTTCTTTGTGGTTTGTCTTAAACATCCAGTGTCCTTTTTAGCAGGCTGTTCTTTGACCTCCATTTCTGAGTAAGGGCTATATTATTGTTTTGCATAACTTCTACTTTGTCAGCCTTGCAGAGCAGAGCTGGCATCCTGCTTGCATTTTGTGTGACTTCTATTTGCCAGAGTTACATCCTTTATCCATTTCTCCAAGGCTGTGCTGTTCTGTCCTACTGTCCTTGTCACAGTGCTCGCCCCACATGAGGTGTGTCTGCAACCCCCTCAGCCTATGGGCTTGGGGTGGGCAAGTGTTCCCGAGGGAACAGGGATGGGACAGCTGGGCTGGACTGACCCAAGGGATGTTCCATTCCATGTCACACCATGAGCAGAAATAAGCTGAGAAAAGTGGGGGGCAAGGAGGGGTAGGGGATTGATTTTTTTATTTAAGACATTTTTCTTTCAGAACAGCATAAAGAATCCTCACCTGCCACAAGGTGATTAAACATGTTCCACTGCTAGGAGATTTCTGGTGGATTTCCTTTACTTCTGTTTGTGGCCTTTGCTTATTGTGTTTGGTTTGTTTGTAGGGTTTTTGTGTTATTGTGGGTGGGTTTTTCTTTGTTTGTTTGTTTTTTTTTTTTTTTTTTGGGTTTGGGTTTTTATTTTTTGTTGGGTTTTTCCCTTTTGAACTGCCTTTCTTCTGATGCACAAGTTTTTTCTGCCCTTTCTTCCTTGTGGATTGCTTGGCACCTGATTTGGGCAAAACTAATTTACCCAACTCAGTCATCTTGCCCAATTACATTTTTCAGTCACCATTAACTAGATGAGTTCAGTCACAGACTCCATGCAATTTGGCAGCATCCACAAAGGAATTGAAAGTGCATTTCATGCCACTGTAGAAATAACAGAGATGTTCCACACTGGTGGTCAAGGGCTGGTCACTGAGGGATGTCACCAGGGAGTGGCTGCCAAGAGGACTCTGTGCCATGGATGACATTTGACCCTGATTGTTCAGCCAAATTCCCACCCACCCCATGTTCCACTCCTGCAGCCCAGCTCTCTCCAACCTGGCTCTGAGGAGAGAACAGCAGACCATGTCACAGGCCTGGCTAAATTCTGGGCACACAACATCCCCTTCTTTTCCCTCCATGGGGGTTCTGCAATCCCCAGAGCAAACATGGCCTGCTGGCCTGGTCACTTGGTGTCCCTCCATGCAGGGACAAACAACCTCCTGCAGGCGGGGCAGAGGCCAGTGCTGGGTATGGTGGTTGCAGGGGCTGGTGTGGGACAATTGCCCTGGGGCACCTTCCCAGGCTGTCCCCAGAACAAAGACACAGCCCAGGCCCTGCTCTGCTGCTCCCTCAGGTCCATGCCAGGAGCTCTGGCTGTGCCAGGACACTGCTGTGTGCCCCCTGCACACTGCCCCTCTGCCCCAGGCACTGGGCTGTGCTTTGCCAGGGCATTCCTGGAGCACATTCCTGACAGCAGCTCTGGAGGAGAGCAAAGCCTTCCTGCCCTGCCCTCAGGAGATGCCCTTTGCTGGTGGAGCTGCTGTGCTGGAGCCCAGCTGTGTCCCAGCAGTGGCCATGGCCTGTCCCTGCCTGTGCTCACAGCACAGACACGCAGCAGGACAGTGACCAAGGTGCCAGGGCACGGTGGCCTTACAGCCACAGAAGGGCTGGGAAGGAGAGGGTGGAGTTGGGAAGAGCAGATGTGGGAAGAGCCAGGGCCATTGTCCCTGGCTGTGCTGCTGTGCTGGGAGTCTCTTCCCTCCACCTCTGCTCACAGGCACTGCCCTGCAGAGACAGAGAAGGGCTGAGGAAGGATACTGGACACACAGGACAGGGCAGGCACTTGTTTTTAATTAAATGCACAAGGAACAAACTTCTTGCAAGTCTTTGTGTTTCAAAAGAAAGGGAGATATTCCTGTAGAAATGCAAAGAGTAATACTACAGTATTTTGTAAGAAACATTTCAACAATAGAAAAAGGCACCATAGAAAAAAATGGAGAAATAGGGGGGAAAAAAGACTGAGATTGTAGAGAGTTACATTCTGAAAGTTCTGCAGCAGAAAACATGTTAATGCTCCTGAAAATATACAGTCAATAATTTTCTCAAGGCACCCTTGATCTCCTGGTTCCTCAGGCTGTAGATGAGAGGGTTCAGGGCTGGCGACACCACTGCGTACAGAACTGTGACTGAGACATCCAGGAATGGGGAGGAAATGGAGGGGGGCTTCATGTAGACAAATGTGCCAGTGCTGATAAAAAGGGAGAGCACAGCCAGGTGAGGGAGGCGGGTGGAAAAGGCTTTGTGCCTTCCCTGTTCAGAAGGGATCCTCAGCACGGCCCTGAAGATCTGCACATAGGAGAAAACCATGAACACAAAACAGCCAAATGCTAAACAGACACTAACAGCAAGAAGCCAAAGTTCCCTGAGATATGATTTGGAGCAGGAGAGTTTCAGGATCTGGGGGATTTCACAGAAGAACTGGCCCAGGGCATTGCCATGGCACAGAGGCAGAGAAAAATGTATTGTCTGTGTGCAGCAGTGAATAGAGAAAGTCACTGGTCCAGGCAGCTGCTGCCATGTGGGCACAAGCTCTGCTGCCCAGGAGGGTCCCGTAGTGCAGGGGTTTGCAGATGGACACGTAGCGGTCGTAGCACATGATGGTCAGGAGGAATAACTCTGCTGAGATGAAGAACACAAAGAAAAACACCTGTGCAGCACATCCTGCATAGGAGATGGTCCTGGTGTCCCAGAGGGAATTGTGCATGGCTTTGGGCACAGTGGTGCAGATGCAGCCCAGGTCAGTGAGGGCCAGGTTGAGCAGGAAGAAGAACATGGGGGTGTGCAGGTGGTGGCTGCAGGCTACGGCGCTGATGATGAGGCCGTTGGCCAGGAGGGCAGCCAGGGAGATGCCCAGGAAGAGGCAGAAGTGCAGGAGCTGCAGCTGCCGCGTGTGTGCCAATGGCAGCAGGAGGAAGTGGCTGATGGAGCTGCTGTTGGACATTTCTTCACTCTGGCCATGGTGTCCTGTTGAAGGAGGAGACAATGACAAGTCAGGGGAGACTTTCCTCAGCAACCAGCCCAACTTCACCAGCCCAAACTGCTCCTGAGGCAGAGGAGCTTGGCAGCATCGCCTGTCCCAGGGTTAAGAAATGGTGATGGCCAAAGGCAGTTTGAGAGGGATACCTGCTGTGCCCAGGGAGATCAGAGAGAACTGCACAAGGCAAGAGCATTGACTGTAACTCAGTGAAGGGTGAGGGGAGCTGCTCTGTCACTCTATCTGCCCCCAGCTGCTCTTTCTGAGATGGATGGCAGTCACTGTGTTCCTCTGAAATCAGCCTGACACAGCAGAGCAGAGGGACCCACAGCAGAGCAGCCTGGCTCAGCCTTTCTCAGAGTCTCAGCCCCACTCCTGGCCAAGAACACTCCTGTCCCCCAATGCCCCCTGGAGACAGGTCCCAGCTTGGATGGCATCCTGAGGACACACCAAGGGTCCTGTCCATGGCACTGCTTGAGGAGATTTGGCTCTTTCCCAGCCTCCCAGCCTGTCCTGCCCAGAGCTCCTGGGGCACAGGGAGCCTGGACACCCCATTGCTGTGCTCAGCCTGCACAGGAGGAGACCAAGGACTGGGCCTGAGCCTGCAGCTGGAACTGCCTGTCAGCAATGCCAGGAGCTCCTGGGCAAGGCAAGGAAAGAGAGAGCCAGCCCTGAGGAAGAGCCTTTCCCTGGCCAGCCCTGCACAGCCCCTCCCAGGCAGCACCAGGGCAGGACAGTGGCCCTCAGGCCCTGGTCAGCAGGGAATGGCACATGGCAGGAGAGATGCCCTTCATGTCTGGTGCTGCTCTGACAGCCCAGGAGGGCACTGAGGGCCCCGAGCCCTGGGCTGAGGGCTGTGCTGGCTGGGAGGGGACACCAGAGCTGTGCTGCTCAGGGCAGTGTCTGCCCTGCAGGGCAGGGCTGGCAGGTGCCACATCTGCCCTGCAGCAGGGCTTCCCTCAGCACTGCCTCCCTCCCTCCCTGCCCATGGCTCTGCTGCTGCAGCTGTCCCAGCCTGAGCTGTTCCTGTGGCCCCGGGCTCCTTCCCTGCCAGAGCTGCCAGAGCCCAGCCCAGCCCCTGGGCCAGCTCTGCCCTGCAGCTGCTCAGGAGTGCAGGGATTAAAGAAAAGCTCCCCAAGCCTGGGCAGCATGGAAAGGTGATGCTGGATGGATCTGGAGGCTGGGTAGGAGGAGGAAGCTGCTGAGGATCCCAGGAAAACTCAGTGTTATGGTGTAAGAGCCTCAGCCCCTGCTCTACCCTGCACAGCTGAGTTTCCATTCCCACAAAGCTGTGCCTGGGGAAAGTGGAAACACAGATTCAGGAAAGCAGGAAATGCCTGCCTTGAATGAGCTCATGAGAAGTCCCCTCTGAAATGACCTGGGCATGAGCTGGAGCTCTGAGCAGCCCTGGCCAACACAGCACCCTCTGCACACAGCAGGACCTGCCCTGGCAGGAGTCACTCCCTGCACCCACAGCTCCCCTCCACAGTCCATGGGGAGCTCCCAGGCAGGCTGAGAGCTGCCCCTGGCAGGTGGCACATCCCCTGGGCTGGCCAAGAGCCCTGAGGGCTGCAGGAGCTGCTCTGCAGGACAGCCCTGGGCAGCCCTGGCTGCAGCCCCAGCTTCAGCCCCTGCAGCCGTCCCTGGCAGCAGGAGCCGTCCTGCCCTGTCCCTCTGAGGGTGCCCAGGGCAGCCCTGCTCTGCAGCACATCCTCCTCCTGCTCCTGTGCCTCAGAGAAACTGGGAGAGTCCTCCTGACACATCCCCCAGGCTGTGGGCTGTGCTGGCTCCAGGAGATCCCTCCTGGAGCACAGGGGACATTGCCCTGCACCCACAGACTCACCATGTCCAGGGCTGTCAAGATGTTTCCCCAAGTGAAGTCTCAGCTCAATGTCTTCCCAGTCTTGGTTGCCTTTAGCTTGTCTGTGCCTGGCTCCTGTCCCCTCAGTGCCTGCAGGCAGTGCCCTCAGCCCTGCTGGGCTGGGAGAGGAGCTGCTCCTCAGCAGAAATGTCTTTTTGAAGGTTTTCTTGGTATATCTTGGGAGCTGCCTCTGTGCCAGGAGCCTGGCCCAGCTCAGCAGCACAGACACAGCACAAGGACTTTAATGACCCTCTCTGCGCTTTGGTGCTGTTTACATCAGATACAGCTCCTGAGACAGTGTTCAAAAAACAGCCCAGGCTGTCCTATGGTGTCCATGCCCTGCGCCTCTGTCCCTGCAGGCTGTCGGCATCCCCCGGCTGCCCCACCTGGCTGGCCCCTTCCTTTGCTGACAGCTCTGCGTCCTGCCTGCCTCTGCCTGGGCACACAGAGCCTTGGGCTGACACAGACTCCTTCTGGGGGATGTGTTGCACCACAGCCCTGCCCTGGGAGAGAAATTCCTTTCTCCTTGTGTTCACTTTGGACTGTCTCAGCTGTTTTCTTGGTACCAATCCTTCCTTTCTCTGTCTGTTTTCCACTATGTCAAAATGATCCACCATCTCTGAATTGGCCCTTCAGTCCCTCCCAGGGCTCTTCTCTGCTGTCCTCAGTTCCCACTCCACTCAGCACAGAGCTCCTTTGTCCCTGTATATTGGTCATTTGCTTGAGGCCTCCAAACCCCTCCTCTGGAGATCTCTGGGCCCTCTCCAAGGTGTTTTCAAATGAAAACATTCAGCTCAATATGTAAGAAAATCACCAGAGGAACAGGGCCAGCCAGACCTCTCTGTTCTGGCTACTCTTGTCTGGGAGCAATCCTTGAATAGGTAGCATTTGGGATGCCAAATTCCAATTTTTTCCATGGCCCCTGGATGAGAAGACCAGTTCTTTTCCATAGGAAGGAAAGCACAGGGCCGCAGTGCTCTAGGGACTGATGAGAGGCAGTCCTCGAGATGTCAAGGTCAGCTGGGTCTGTCAGGTCACCCCTGGGAGGCCAAACCAATCAGACCTGTTCCATCTTCCCTCGGCTTCATGAGGCCCCAGATTGTCACATTGTTCTCCTTGCTTCTGCAGGATCACAATGGCCTCTCACTTCCATGAGGCCCTGCAGGGTCACAATGGCACTTTGGTTCCATGAGGCCTCACAGTGTCACAATGGTCTCCATGATTCCACAGGGCCTTGCAATGCCACAATGGTCTCCATGGATCCATGGTGCCCTGCAGGATCACAGCGGCCCTTTGGCTGCATGAGGCCCTGTAATGCAGCAATGGCCTCTTGGTTCCACAAAGCCCTGCTGCTTCACACCGGCCCCTTGGGACCATGCGGCCCAGCAATGCCACAGTGATGTCCTTAGTGCCACAGGGTCCCCACAGTGTCACAATTGTCCCTGGGATCCATGCTACTCTGCAGTGTCACAATTGTCCCTTGGTTCCACAAGGTCCCCACAGTGTCACAATGGCCCCTTCATTTCAGAAGACACCACAGTGTCATCATGGTCTCCACAGGAAGGAAACCACAGAACCCCAGTGTTTCAAAGGCAGATGAACTGCAGTAACGAGAGGCCAAGGCCATACAGACCTGTCTGTCCCGGCAGCTTTTGTCTGGGAGAAACCCTTGGATATTCAAAATTTTGAACGTTGAATCCCAATTTTCGCCATTTTTGCCTGGAGGAGATGGCCAGTCCTTTTCCATAGAAAGGAAAGCATGCAGCCCCAGTGTTTGGAAGGCAGGTGAGAGCTGGCCCTCATGAGGCCAAGGCCAGCCAGAGTGGTCTGTAATGGCAGCTTTTGTGTAGGAGCAATATTTGAATCTAGGACTTTTGGAGGTGGAATCCCAATTTTGGCCATGGGCACCTGGAGAAGAAGGATGGTTCTTTCCCATGGGAAGGGAAGCACGGAATCCCAGTGTTTCAGGGCAGAATGAGGTGACCACCAGGGGCCAGGGCCAGTCAAACCTGTGTGTCCTGGAAGCTTTTGTCTGGGAGAAGCCCTTGCAGATAAAATTTTGGAGGAAAAGTATAAATTTTGGTCATGGATGTTTGTGCAGGAGGAATGGTTCATTCTATAGGCAGGAAAGTGCAGAGCCCCAGTGTTTGAAGGCAGGTGAGAGCCAGCCCTCAGGAACAATAGAGCAGCCAGACTTGTTGGTAATGGCAATTTTTGTGTAGGAGCAATCCCTGGATATAGGGAATTTTGAAGGGAGAATCCCTTTTTGACCACGGATGCTTGAGTGAGAAGGGCAATTCTTTTCCATTTTAAGGAAAGCCCAGAGCCCCAGTGCTTAAGGGGCACAATGCAAGAGCATGGCAATGGGCATGCCAAGAGCAGTTAGACCAGTCAGGCCAAGCCAACCACACCTGGCACCAGTTCACTTGTTTGCATGGGACCCTGCAGTGTCACAATGGTTGTGTCATACTGGATCCTTGGTTCCATGAGGCCCAGCTGTGTCACGCTGGCCTCTTGTTTCCATAGGGCTCCACGGTGTCACAATGGTCCCTTGTTTCCATGAGGTCTTGCAGTGTCACAGGGGTCTCCTTGGTGCAGCAGAATCCCAATGGACCCTTGGTTTCATGGGGATTCACAATGGCAAAAGGTCTTCTTGGTTCTATGAGGCCCTGCAGAACCCTTTGATTCAACGAGGCCTCAAAGTGTCATCATGGCCTCCAGGATTCCATGAGACCCCACAGTGTCACAATGGACCTTTGGTTCCATGGGGTCCAGCACTGTCACATGAATTCTTAGTTCCATGGGGCTCTGTAGTGTCACAATGGATTCCTTGGTTCAATGGTGCCACACAGTGATACAATCACTCCTTGGCCCAACCAGACCCCATCGTGTCACAATGGTTCCTTGCTTCTGTGAGGCCTTGTACTGTCACAATGGACTCCTTGGTTCCATGGGGCTGCAAAGTGTCACAGTGGTCCGTTGGTTCAGTGAGATCTGTGATGCCTTAAGATTTTAGCCTTTATATATTTCAAACCCTTTACTGCATTTGGGCATAACTCTAAACTCCATATAATTTCTTAGTTAATTGTCTTCACATTTTTGTGAGACAAAGCAATTCCACTAAAAATTAAAGCCTCAGGCTCTGAAAAGGATAAAGAAAAGTGAATTGGTGGGGGGGAGCTTAACTGAGGGGACAAAAGTGAACTGGGGGAATATGACTTCATTGCCTGAAGCTGTAATTGGAGGATTAAGTCCTGATATGTAAATTGACCAAACTTATATCTGTCTTAAATATCAGTGACCACTGTTCGTCCACCTTGGGTGTAGCCTCTGGGAGGCTTTCAACTGCACAAGGCGGATCTATTGAAGGCCTTTAATAAATACCCACTTTATACTCTTAGCCTTGTCTAGCCTCTGTTCCAGGTAGCCACTCCAAGGCATCACCTGTAGTGTCACAATAGTCTCCATAATCCCATAAGGCCCTGCAGTGTCAAAACAGACATTTGATTCCATGAGACTCCAAAGTGTCCCAACAGATCATTGGTTTCACTAAACCCTACAGTGTCACTGTGGGCCCCTTGGCTCCACTAGGCACTGAAGTGCCACAATGGCCCTTTAGTTTCACAAGGCCTCAAAATGTAAAAATGGCCTCCATGGCTTCACTAGGCCCTGCTGTGTCACAATGCATCTTTGGTTCTATGGTTCCATAGTGTCACAACGGTATCCTTGTTTCCACAGCGTCAGAATGGACCTTCCATCCCATGCAGACCCACAGTGCTCATGTACTGCCCTTGATTCCATGAGGCCCTGTCATGCTTTAATGGTTGGTGGAATCCTTGGTTCCAGTAGGTCCCAAAGTGTCAGAATAGTCTCCATTGTTCCATGAGGCCTCGCAATGTCACTGTGGTCTCCTTGGTTCACAGGGCCCCACAGAGTAACAATGGACTCTTGCTTCCATGAGGTTCTTCAGTCACAATGGTCTCCTTGGCTCCATGTGGCCACACTGTGTCACAATGGCTCACGGCTCCATGAGGCCACACAGTTTAACAATGGAACCTGGGTTCCACAAGACCTTGCTGTGTCACAGTGGACCCATGGTTCCATAAGCTTCCCTAGTGTCACCATGGTCTCCTGGGATCCGCATTGTCATGATGGACAATTGGTTCCATGGGACCCTGCTGTGTCACAATAAACCCTTTGTGCCATGAGGTTCTTGAGTGTCACAATGGTCTCCCTGGTTCAACTGGACTTGGGAGTGGCACAATGGCTGCTTGGTTCCAATGAGCTTCCATAGTTCCACAATGTCCTGGTTTTAGGACAGAGTTCTGCCAAAAAACGGCAGAAGTTCCCCTTTGAAATAGAGAAATCAATGTCACCCCCCTCCGAGTGTTATAATTGTTTCAAATCAAGGACTCAAGGCGGAGATAAGGAGGTAAAAGTAACAGCTCTTTACTACTCTAACTCACAGCACAAGTAGAAAACAACAGTAATTATTAAAATTACCGACGAAAAACAAAAGAAAAAGTCAGTTGTAGTCCTTTCTTAGACGCGGACACACTCGGTCTGTGTCCGTTCCTGGGGGTGTAACTGTAGCAGGGCCGGCACAGCTGCAGGCGCAGGCGGGAGCCAGGGAGGTGGAGTGGAACAGCCGCGGCCGGGCTGGCTCAGGTGGGAGCTCTTCACTCCGATCCTGTGTCCAGATGACCAGTGTATTCCCAGAGGTAGGAAGTATTTGGTCTTTGGTGGTCAGCAGCGCCTCCGAGGTAGCAGGGCAGATGCTGGGCAGCTGAAATGCAGCCGGCTCCCGGGTCTCCTCCCTCCTCACACCGCCGAGCAGACTGGAGAAGTTCCCCCCCCCTCTCTCTCCCCGGAAAACAGCCGGGCCCCTCCAGAAGCCTCGTGCTCCCCTGAGTAGCTCCCCCCCTTCCCGGAAATCCGCATCCCCCTCCGGGTAGCTCCGGTCCCACCCACCCGCCCGTCCAGGGCCATCAAAAACCCTGGGCACAGCCGGCGGGTTCTGTTAGCATTACAATGGGAAAAAATTCTCCCCACTCATACATTGAAGGAACACAATCCCAACCTTCAACATTATCCACCCCGAATTTTTCCCATGCCAACATGCTACAGCAAGTTAAAAACCTTTAAATCATATACATACAGGCAGTTACAGGCACAGTATCATAGATAATTCACCCTAGAACAAGGTCTCCTTGGGGGATGCATCGGGTCTCTCCATCCTTTTGCATCACCCACCAAGTGCAACCTGGTCCTTGAGCGAAAACCACCCCACGAACAGGATTGTCTTTGCTGGAGGCAGAGTTCACCCAAACAGTTTTCCCTAACATGCCTCTCAGGTGTACCACTGGGACCTTATCTCCATCTGGTGTTCCCAAAGGCTCAGATTGGGCAGGACCTGCTCGGTTAGTGGAACCTCGGGTATTCACTAACCATGTGGCCTTTGGTAAATTAATCTCCCAGTTCTTAAAAGTCCCCCACCAAGTGCTTTTAAGGTGGTTTTAAGCAGGCCATTGCACCGTTCGACTTTCCCAGCCGCTGGTGCATGGTAGGGAATATGGTACACCCACTCAATGCCATGTTCTTTAGCCCAGGTGCTAACAAGGCTATTTTGAAATGAGTCCCATTGTCTGACTCAATTCTCTCAGGGTACCATGTCTCCAAAGGACTTGTTTTTCCAGGCCTAGGATGGTGTTCCTAGCAGTAGCGTGGGGCACAGGGTAGGTCTCCAACCACCCGGTGGTGGCTTCCACCATGGTCAGCACATAGCGCTTGCCTTGGCGGGTCTGAGGCAGTGTGATGTAGTCAATCTGCCA
The DNA here is from genome assembly GCA_030060385.1 of Muscicapa striata striata. Classification (NCBI taxonomy): domain Eukaryota; kingdom Metazoa; phylum Chordata; class Aves; order Passeriformes; family Muscicapidae; genus Muscicapa; species Muscicapa striata. Next base: position 26,216 of record JAREIS010001649.1, read on the forward strand.
GGCCTCTCCGTACTTGTACTTGGACCATCGCCCACCATACCAGAGGGGCTTCACCCGCTTGGCTTGCTTGATGGCGGCACACGTCTCACAGTCATGGATAACCTGGGAAATACTGTCCATGGTTAGATCCACCCCTCGGTCTCGTGCCCACTTATAGGTGGCGTCTCTGCCCTGATGACCTGAGGCATCATGGGCCCATCGAGCCAGCAACAATTCTCCCTTGTGTTCCCAATCTAAGTCTATCTTTGACACCTCTATCTGTGCAGCCTGATCTACCCGCTCGTTGTGCCGGTGTTCTTCACTAGCCCGACTCTTGGGAACATGGGCATCCACATGGCGGACTTTCACAGGTAGCTTCTCTATCCAGTGGCAATGTCTTTCCACTCATCAGCAGCCCAGATTGGCTTTCCTCTACGTTGCCAGTCAGCCTTTTTCCACCTTTCCAGCCAGCCCCACAGAGCATTGGCTACCATCCATGAATCAGTGTAGAGGTAGAGCTTTGGCCATTTCTCTCTCTCAGCAATGTCCAAGGCCAGCTGAACAGCTTTGAGTTCAGCAAGTTGGCTTGATCCACCTTCTCCTTCGGTAGCTTGTGCAACCTGTCGTGTGGGGCTCCATACGGCTGCTTTCCACTTCGATTCATTCCCACGATGCGACAGGAACCGTCGGTGAAAAGAGCGTAGCACGTTTCATCTGCTGGCAGCTGGTTGTACGGTGGGGCTTCTTCAGCTCGGGTCACTTGCTTCTGCTCCTCCTCCTCGGCGAGACCAAAATCTTCACCTTCTGGCCAGTTTGTAATTATCTCCAAAATCCCAGGGCGATTTGGGTTACCAATGCGGGCGCTGCGTGATGAGGGCAATCCACTTGCTCCATGTGGCGTCGGTGGCATGGTGGGTAGAAGGAACCTTTCCTTTGAACATCCACCCCAGCACTGGCAGTCGGGGTGCCAGGAGAAGTTGTGCTTCTGTGCCAATTACCTCTGAGGCAGCTTGAACTCCTTCATAGGCAGCCAAGATTTCCTTCTCCGTCGGAGTGTAATTGGCTTCAGAACTTCTGTAGCCTCTGCTCCAGAATCCCAGGGGTCGGCCTCGAGTTTCACCAGGCACCTTCTGCCAAAGGCTCCAGGACAGACCATGGTTCCCGGCTGCAGAGTAGAGAACATTCTTTACCTCTGGTCCTGTCCTGACAGGGCCAAGGGCTACAGCATGAGCGATCTCCTGTTTGATCTGGGCGAAGGCTTGCTGCTGTTCAGGGCCCCAGTGGAAATCATTCTTCTTGCGGGTGACCAGGTAGAGAGGGCTCACAATCTGGCTGTATTCAGGGATATGCATTCTCCAAAAGCCTATGGCACCTAGGAAAGCTTGTGTTTCCTTCTTGCTTGTTGGTGCTGACATTGCAGTGATCTTATTGATGACCTCAGTGGGGACCTGGCGCCGTCCGTCTTGCCACTTCACTCCCAGGAACTGGATCTCTCGAGCAGGTCCTTTGACTTTGCTTTTCTTGATGGCAAAGCCAGCTTCCAGCAAAATCTGGATGATTTTCTCTCCCTTCTCAAAGACCTCTGTTGCCGTGTTCCCCCACACAATGATGTCATCAATGTATTGCAAATGTTCTGGGGCCTCACCCTTTTCCAGCGCAGCCTGGATCAGCCCATGGCAGATGGTAGGGCTGTGTTTCCACCCTGGGGCAGTCGGTTCCAGGTGTACTGCACACCCCTCCAGGTGAAAGCAAACTGAGGCCTGCACTCTGCTGCCAAAGGAATGGAGAAAAATGCATTGGCAATGTCAATGGTAGCATACCACTTCGCTGCCTTGGACTCCAGCTCGTACTGCAGCTCCAGCATGTCCGGCACGGCTGCACTCAGCGGTGGAGTCACTTCATTCAAGGCACGATAGTCCACAGTCAATCTCCATTCCCCCTCAGACTTGCGCACGGGCCAGATGGGGCTGTTGAAGGGTGAGTGGGTTTTGCTCACCACCCCTTGGCTCTCCAGCTCACGGATCATCTTGTGGATGGGGATCACAGCATCTCGATTTGTCGGTACTGCCGGCAGTGCACTGTCATGGTGGCAATTGGTACCTGTTGCTCTGTCACTTTCAGGAGTCCCACTGCAGATGGATTTTCTGACAGTCCAGGCAAGGTGTTCAACTGCTTAATACTCTCTGCCGATACAGCAGCTATTCCAAAAGCCCACCTGAATCCCCTTGGATCTTTGTAGTAGCCATTCCTGAGGAAGTCTATGCCTAGAATGCACGGTGCCCCTGGGCCAGTTACAATCGGATGTTTCTGCCACCCCTTCCCTGTCAGGCTAATCTCAGCTTCCAGCAAAGTAAATTCCTGTGATCCCCTGTCACCCCAACAATGGAAACAGGTACCTTCCCCACATGTTCTGATGGTATCAGGGTGCATTCTGAACCAGTATCAACTAACATTCTATGTTTCTGTGGCTTTGATGTGCCAGGCCATCGCACCCACACTACCCAGTAGATCCTGTTATCCCATGCCTCTCCCTGGCTAGAGGCAGGGCCCCTCTAGCCCTGGTTATTATTTCCTTCCTGGGCATACATAGTGGAGGTCCCTTCCAGGGGATCTGACAGATCATCCTCCCTTCTGTAGTACCCTGCACCTTGGTTGTGGGAGGTCGAGGCTACCTTCATTTTAGCGTGGTTCCCTCGGTTGGCATTTCCCTCCCTGAGCTGGCGCACCCGTGCTGCCAGGACAGAAGTGGGCTTCCCATCCCATTTTTCCATGTCTTCCCCATGGTCTCGCAGGAAGAACCACAGGTCAGTTCGTGAGGAGTATCCTCTGTCCCTAGCTGGGGGGCGTTGGGTGTGAGATTTGGGGCCTGTGACTCGTACTGGTGCTGCATTGATCTTCCTTATCTCCTCCTTATAATCTCCCTCACCTCTCCTTTCAACCCTCTCATCCCCTTCATTTCCTCTTGGACCTGTTGGAGGTCCCTGGCCACAGCAGAGACCTTGGCCTGCACTGGGCCATTAATCATACTGTCAAAATTTCTGAGCTTGCTGGCAACAGAACCTACTGTCTCTCGGTGGTCATCAGCCTAATCAGTGCAATGTAGGTAGCAAATTCAGATGGCCCCAGGGTTGCCAGATCCCACAACATCTGCCCTGTGCACCTGACCTTGTCAGGGTCATTGTCATGCTGTCCATCCATCCAAAGAGTACCTCTAATACTGCCACTTTCCTCAGCTGCTGGATCCCTTCATCAATGGTCTTCCAGCGCATTCTATGGTGGTGCTCCTGCATTCTCTCTTTGTGGATAAACTTCTCTCTCACACTCATTAGAAGCCGTTCCCAAAGGGAAAGGAGGCCTTGCTCCCTTACGAATGTCTGGTCCACACCTGAGTCCTGGGACAAGGATCCCAAATTCCTGGCCTCAGTGCCATCCAGTTGTACACTTCTCCCCATAAGGTCCCAGACACGAAGTAACCAGGTTGTAAAGGCTCACGGCCCCGTCGCACAATGTCTTTTCGCAGGTTACGGAGAGTGTCATATGAGAGAGACTCGGTGACAATCTCAACCTCTGGCTCCCTTGCTGACTGTGAGGACCCTCCTGGCTGATCCCCACTATCTAGGTGCTTTGTTTTAATCTTAGATTTCCGAGTTTCCACAGGGCAACTGCTGCTGGCTGTGGCTGCCCCTGTGATCCAGCTGGAACCTGGACAGATGTAACATCTACGGGTTCCACTGCAGCACCATCAGACTCTCCCTCTTTAGGGCAGGGGAGGGTTTCTCACTAGCTGGGGAAAAGTGCTCCTTCAATACCTGGCCCATGTCCCGTATCTCCTTCACTAGAACCCCACCCACTCTGGCTGGTTCATTTCTGCAGTGGGCTGTGGGGCAACACCAGGCTCTGGGGCAGCATCTCTAGTCTCAGGGACAGGGGCATCCCTCACGGTTGTTATCCAAGCCAGTATTCTCTTGTTTCTGAATGCTAAGTAAAGCAGGCCCATCAGCAACACCAGCCACGGAATAATAATACTAGCAATTAAAGCAAATCTGAAATCCTTGAAAACTGGTGGGGTAGCCTCAAAAAACTGGGTGACAGGTTGGGAGAAAATTTCCCTTGCATTCATTGCCTCACAGTAAGTACCATTGTTGAAATAACCCCAGAAACACGCAGTTAGAGTACGATAGCTCAGGATCCATGTGGCAAATTTCCAGAAAAAACTAAAA
>JAREIS010001650.1:0-17801 GCA_030060385.1 Muscicapa striata striata
GCCCTTTGCCTTGGACACGAACATCGCCATTTCGCTCTGAAAAACCGCACCTTCCCAGTTTCTGTATACCAATTTGGAGGTAGTCTTGGTCTCTCCAAAAGTAACCAGGCTTCTAACTGCTGGCATCTTGTGTCTGCGAGAAAACATTAGGTTTGGAATTTTAGCACGCCAAAGACCAGTCTCAGGACCATGCCCCTGCATGCAACGACGGGCCTATTTCTCTGTGAATAAAGATCACTTCACCACTTTTGCAATATCCATTTAGAGGAGGCTTTTGGCACTCCATGAACAGGCAGGGTTCTCAGTCGTGGCAGATTTAGTCTGGGAGATATCCTGATTCCTTCGGAATTTGAGGTTTCAGACGACCAGTCTCAGGCCAAGGGACCTGGATATGAACATTGGCAATTTTCCCACTGAAAAAAACCACACCCTCCCAGTTTCTTAATATCATTTAGGAGGAAGATACAGTCTCTTCAAAAGTAGCCATGATTCTAACTGGTGGCATCTTTAGTCTAGGAGAAATCCTGATCCATTCGGAATTTTAGCTGTCAGACACCCAGTCTCAGGCCAAGGTCCCTGGATAAGAACATTGGCCAATTTTCCGCTGAAAAAAACCACACCCTCCCAGTTTCTTAATACCATTTAGGAGGAAGATACAGTCTCTTCAAAATTAGCCAGGGTTCTGACTGGTGGCATCTTTAGGAGAAATCCTGATCCCTTCAGAATTTGAGCTGTCAGACGCCCAGTCTCAGGCCAAGGGCCCTGGATAAGAACATTGGCCATTTTCCCTGTGAAAAAAACCACACCCTCCCAGTTTCTTAATACCAGTTTTGAGGTAGTGTTGGTCTCTCCAATAGTAGCCAGGATTCTAAGTGGTGGGATCTTTAATCTGGGATAAATCTTGATCCCTTCGGAATTTTAGCTGTCAGATGCCCAGTCTCAGGCCAATTATCCTGGATATGAACACTGGCCATTTTCCCTCGGAAAACAAACACATCCTCCCAGTTTCTTAAAAGCAGTTTTTAGGAAGCCATTGTATATCCAAAAGTAGCCAGTATTCTAAGTGGTGGCATCTTTAGTCTGGGAGAAATCCTGATCATTTGGGAATTTTAGATTTCAGACGACCAGTCCCAGGCCCTTTGCCTTGGACACGAACATCGGCCATTTTCACTCTGAAAAAAACCACACCCTCCCAGTTTCTTAATACCAATTTGGAGGTAGTCTTGGTCTCTCCAAAAGTAACCAGGCTTCTAACTGCTGGCATTTTTAGTCTGCGAGAAAACATTAGGTTTGGAATTTTAGCATGCCGAAGCCCAGTCTCAGGACCATGCCCCTGCATGCAACGAAGGGCCTATTTCTCTGTGAAATAAAGATCACTTCACCCCTTATTTAGGATCCGTTTAGAGGAGAATCTTGGCACTCCATGAACAGCCAAGGTTCTCAGTGGTGGCAGTATTAGTCTGGGTGTAATCCTGATTCCTTCGGAATTTGAGGTTTCAGACGCCCAGTCTCAGGCCAAGGGCCCTGGATATGAACCTTGGCAATTTTCCCTCTTTAAAAAAACACACCCTCCCAGTTTCTTATATGCAATTTAGGAGGAAGACATTTTACCTGCAATAGTGGCCAGTGTTCTAAGTGGTAGCATTTTTAGTCTAGGATAAATCCTGATCCATTCGGAATATGAGCTGTCAGACGCCCAGTCCCAGGCCAAGGTCCCGGGATAAGAACATTGGCCATTTTCCCTCTGAAAAAAACCACACCCTCCCAGTTTCTTAATACCAGTTTGGAGGTAGTGTCGGTCCCTCCAATAGTAGCCAGTATTCTAAGTTGTGGGATCTTTAATCCGGGAGAAATCCTGATCCCTTCGGAACTTTAGCAGTCAGACGCCCAGTCTCAGGCCAATTATCCTGGATATGAACACTGGCCATTTTCCCTCTGAAAAAAACCACACCCTCCCAGTTTCTTTATACCAGTTCGGAGGTAGTGTTGTTCACTCCCATAGTAGCCAGGGTTCTCAGTGGTGGCATCTTTAGTCTGGGAGAAATCCTGATCCATTCCGAATTTTAGCTGTCAGACGCCCAGTCTCAGGCCAATTACCCTGGATACGATCATTGGCCATTTTCCCACTGAAAGAAACCACATCCTCCCAGTTTCTTAATTCCAGTTTGGAGGTAGTGTTGCTCTCTCCAAAAGTAACCAGGCTTCTAACTGCTGGCATTTTTAGTCTGCGAGAAAACATTAGGTTTGGAATTTTAGCAGGCCGAAGCCCAGTCTCAGGACCATGCCCCTGCATGCAACGAAGGGCCTATTTCTCTGTGAAATAAAGATCACTTCACCACTTTTGTAATATCCATTTAGAGGAGGCTTTTGGCACTCCATGAACAGCCAGGGTTCTAAGTGGTGGCAGTTTTAGTCTGGGAGAAATCCTGATTCCTTCGGAATTTGAGGTTTCAGACGACCAGTCTCAGGCCAAGGTCCCTGGATTTGAACATTGGATATTTTCCCTCTGCGTAAAACCACACCCTCCCAGTTTCTTAATAGCAGTTTGGAGGAAGATACAGTCTCTTCAAAAGTAGCCAGGATTCTAAGTGGTGGGATCTTTAATCTGGGAGAAATCCTGATCCCATCGGAATTTTAGCTGTCAGACGCCCAGTCTCAGGCCAATTATCCTGGATATGAACACTGGCCATTTTCCCTCGGAAAAAAAACACACCCTCCCAGTTTCTTAAAAGCAGTTTTTAGGAAGTCATTGTATCTCCAAAAGTAGCCAGGATTCTAAGGGGTGGGATCTTTAGTGTGGGAGAAATCCTGATTCTTTCGGAATTTTAACTGTCAGACGCCCAGTCCCAGGCCAATTGCCCTTGCTACGAATATGGGCCATTTTCCCTCTAAAAAAAACCACACCCTCCCAGTTTCTTAATACCAGTTTGGAGGTAGTGTTGGTCTCTCCAATAGTAGCCAGGATTCTAAGTGGTGGGATCTTTAATCTGGGAGAAATCCTGATCCCTTCGGAATTTGAGCTGTCAGACGCCCAGTCTCAGGCCAATTATCCTGGATTCGAACACTGGCCATTTTCCGTCGGAAAAAAAAACACACCCTCCCAATTTCTTAAAAACAGTTTTTAGGAAGTCATTGTATCTCCAAAAGTAGCCAGGATTAAAAGGGGTGGCATCTTTAGTCTGGGAGAAATCCAGATCATTTCGGAATTTTAGCTGTCAGACGCCCAGTCTCAGGCCAATTACCCTGCATACGATCATTGGCCATTTTCCCTCTGAAAAAAAACACACCCTCCCAGTTTCTTAATACCCGTTTGGAGGTAGTGTTGGTCTCTCCAATATTAGCCAGGATTCTAATTGGTGGGATCTTTAATCTGGGAGAAATCTTGATCCCTTCGGAATTTTAGCTGTCAGACGCCCAGTCTCAGGCCAATTATCCTGGATATGAACACTGGCCATTTTCCCTCTGAAAAAAAACACACCCTCCCAGTTTCTTAAAAACAATTTTTAGGAAAAAATTGTATCTCCAAAAGTAGCCAGGATTCTAAGTGATGGCATCTTTAATCTGGGAGAAATCCTGATCATTTCGGAATTTTAGATGTCAGACACCCAGTCTCAGGCCAAGGTCCCTGGATAAGAACACATGCCATTTTCCTCTGAAAAACGCACACCCTCCCAGTTTCTTTATACATGTGTGGAGGTAGTGTTGGTCACTCCAAAGTAGCCAGGGTTCTCATGGTTCTCCCATCATCAATCTGGTAGATATCCTGATCCCTTGAATTTTAGATTTCAGACGACCCGTCCCAGGCCCATTGCCTTGGACACGAATATAGGCCATTTTCGCTCTGAGAAAAAAACCACACCCTCCCAGTTTCTTAATACCAGTTTGAGGAAGACATTTTATCTACAGCAGGAGCTAAGGATCTAAGTGGCGCGTCTTTAGTCTGGGAGAAATCCTGATTCTTTCGGAATTTTAACTGTCAGACACCCAGCCCCAGGCCAATTGCCCTTGCTACGAACATGGGCCATTTTCCCTCGGAAAAAAACACACCCTCCCAGTTTCTTAATACCAGTTTGGAGGTAGTGTTGGTCTCTCAATAGTAGCCAGGATTCTAAGTGGTGGGATCTTTAATCTGGGAGAAATCCTGATCCCTACGGAATTTTAGCTGTCAGACACCCAGTCTCAGGCCAAGGTCCCTGGATAAGAACATGGGCCATTTTCCCTCTGAAAAAAACCACACCCTCCTAGTTTCTTAATACCAGTTTGGAGGTAGTGTTGCTCTCTCCAAAAGTAACCAGGCTTCTAACTGCTGGCATTTTTAATCTGCGAGAAAACATTAGGTTTGGAATTTTAGCAGGCCGAAGCCCAGTCTCATGACCATGCCCCTGCATGCAACGAAGGGCCTATTTCGCTGTGAAATAAAGATCACTTCACCACTTTTGTAATATCCATTTAGAGGAGGCTTTTGGCACTCCATGAACAGCCAGGGTTCTCAGTGGTGGCACTTTTAGACTGGGAGAAATCCTGATTCCTTCGGAATTTGAGGTTTCAGGCGACCAGTCTCAGGCCAAGGGCCCTGGATATGAACATTGGCAATTTTCCCTCTGTGTAAAACCACACCCTCCCAGTTTCTTAATACCATTTAGGAGGAAGATACAGTCTCTTCAAAAGTAGCCAGGGTTCTAACTGGTGGCATCTTTAGTCTAGGAGAAATCCTGATCCATTCGAATTTGAGCTGTCAGACGCCCAGTCTCAGGCCAAGGTCCTCGAAAGTAACATGGGCCATTTTCCTCTGAAAAAAACCACACCCTCCCAGTTTCTTAATACCTGTTTGGAGGTAGTGTTGGTCTCTCCAATATTAGCCAGGATTCTAAGTGGTGGGATCTTTAATCTGGGAGAAATCCTGATCCCTTCGGAATTTGAGCTGTCAGACGCCCAGTCTCAGGCCAATTATCCTGGATATGAACACTGGCCATTTCCCTCGGAAAACCACACCCTCCCAGTTTCTTAAAAGCAGTTTTTAGGAAGTCATTCTATCTCCAAAAGTTGCCAGGATTCTAAGGTGGCATCTTTAGTCTGGGAGAAATCCTGATCATTTCGGAATTTTAACTGTCAGACACCCAGTCTCAGGCCAAGGTCCCTGGATAAGAACATGGGCCATTTTCCCTCGGAAAAAAACCATACCCTCCCAGTTTCTTAATACAATTTGGAGGTAGTGTTGGTCTCTCCAAAAGTAACTAGGCTTCTAACTGCTGGCATTTTTAGTCTGCGATAAAACATTAGGTTTGGAATTTTAGCAGGCCGAAGCCCAGTCTCAGGACCATGCCCCTGCATGCATAGAAGGGCCTATTTCTCTGTGAAATAAAGATCACTTCACCACTTTTGTAATATCCATTTAGAGGAGGCTTTTGGCACTCCATGAACAGCCAGGGTTCTCAGTGGTGCACTATTAGTCTGGGAGAAATCCTGATTCCTTCGGAATTTGAGGTTTCAGACGACCAGTCTCAGGCCAAGGGCCCTGGATATGAACATTGACAATTTTCCCTCTGAAAAAAAACACACCCTCCCAATTTCTTAATACCATTTAGGAGGAAGATACAGTCTCTTCAAAAGTAGCCAGGGTTCTAACTGGTGGCATCTTTAGTCTAGGAGAAATCCTGATCCCTTCGGAATTTGAGCTGTCAGACGCCCAGTCTCAGGCCAATTATCCTGGTTATGATCACCGGCCATTTTCTCTCGGAAAGAAAACACACCCTCCCAGTTTCTTAAAAACAGTTTTTAGGAGAACATTGTATCTCCAAAAGTAGCCAGGATTCTAAGTGGTGGCATCTTTTGTCTAGGAGAAATCCTGATCATTTCGGAATTTTAGATGTCAGACACCCAGTCTCAGGCCAAGGTCCCTGGATAAGAACACATGCCATTTTCCCTCTGAAAAAACGCACACCCTCCCAGTTTCTTTATGCATGTTTGGAGGTAGTGTTGGTCACTCCAAAGTAGACAGGGTTCTCATGGTTCTTCCATCATCAATCTGGTAGATATCCTGATCCCTTCGGAATTTTAGATTTCAGACGACCAGTCCCAGGCCCATTGCCTTGGACACGAACATAGGCCATTTTCGCTCTGAAAAAAACCACACCCTCCCAGTTTCTTAATACCAGTTTGGAGGAAGACATTATATCTGCAATAGGAGCTAAGGTTCAAACTGGCGGCGTCTTTAGTGTGGGAGAAATCCTGATTCTTTCGGAATTTTAACTGTCAGACACCCAGTCCCAGGCCAATTGCCCTTGCTACGAACATGGGCCATTTTCCCTCTGAAAAAAACCACACCCTCCCAGTTTCTTAATACCACTTTGGAGGAAGACATTATATCTGCAATAGGAGCTAAGGTTCAAAGTGGTGGCGTCTTTAGTGTGGGAGAAATCCTGATTCTTTCGGAATTTTAACTGTCAGACACCCAGTCCCAGGCCAATTGCCCTTGCTACGAACATGGGCCATTTTCGCTCTGAAAAAAACCACACCCTCCCAGTTTCTTAATACCAGTTTGGAGGAAGACATTATATCTGCAATAGGAGCTAAGGTTCAAAGTGGTGGCGTCTTTAGTGTGGGAGAAATCCTGATTCTTTCGGAATTTTAACTGTCAGACACCCAGTCCCAGGCCAATTGCCCTTGCTACGAACATGGGCCATTTTCCCTCTGAAAAAAACCACACCCTCCCACTTTCTTAATACCAGTTTGGAGGTAGTGTTGGTCTCTCCAATAGTAGCCAGAATTCTAAGTGGTGGGATCTTTAATCTGGGAGAAATCCTGATCCCTTCGGAATTTTAGCTGTCAGACGCCCAGTCCCAGGCCAATTGCCCTTGCTACGAACATGGGCCATTTTCCCTCTGAAAAAAACCACACCCTCCCAGTTTCTTAATACCAGTTTGGAGGTAGTGTTGGTCTCTCCAATAGTAGCCAGAATTCTAAGTGGTGGGATCTTTAATCTGGGAGAAATCCTGATCCCTTCGGAATTTTAGCTGTCAGACGTCCAGTCTCAGGCCAATTACCCTTGATACGATCATTGCCCAATTTCCCTCTGAAAAAAAACCACACCCTCCCAGTTTCTTAATACCCGTTTTGAGGTAGTGTTGGTCTCTCCAATATTAGCCAGGATTCTAAGTGGTGGGATCTTTAATCTGGGAGAAATCTTGATCCCTTCGGAATTTTAGCTGTCAGACGCCCAGTCTCAGGCCAATTATCCTGGATATGAACACTGGCCATTTCCCTCGGAAAAAACACACCCTCCCAGTTTCTTAAAAACAATCTTTAGGAAAACATTGTATCTCCAAAAGTAGCCAGGATTCTAAGTGGTGGCATCTTTTGTATGGGAGAAATCCTGATCATTTCGGAATTTTAACTGTCAGACACCCAGTCGCAGGCCAAGGTCCCTGGATAAGAACATGGGCCATTTTCCCTATGAAAAAAACCACACCCTCCCAGTTTCTTAATACCAGTTTGGAGGTAGTGTTGGCCTCTCCAAAAGTAACCAGGCTTCTAACTGCTGGCATTTTTAGTCTGCGAGAAAACATTAGGTTTGGAATTTTAGCAGGCCGAAGCCCAGTCTCAGAACCATGCCCCTGCATGCAACGAAGGGCCTATTTCTCTGTGAAATAAAGATCACTTCACCACTTTTGTAATATCCATTTAGAGGAGGCTTTTGGCACTCCATGAACAGCCAGGGTTCTCAGTGGTGGCACTTTTAGACTGGGAGAAATCCTGATTCCTTCGGAATTTGAGGTTTCAGACGACCAGTCTCAGACCAAGGGCCCTGGATAAGAACATTGGCAATTTTCCCTCTGAAAAAAACCACACCCTCCCAGTTTCTTAATACCATTTAGGAGGAAGATACAGTCTCTTCAAAAGTAGCCAGGGTTCTCAGTGGTGGCATCTTTAGTCTGGGAGAAATCCTGATCCATTCGGAATTTGAGCTGTCAGACGCCCAGTCTCAGGCCAAGGTCCCTCGAAAGGAACATTGACCAATTTCCCTCTGAAAAAAACCACACCCTCCCAGTTTCTTAATACCAGTTTGGAGGTAGTGTTGGTCTCTCCAATATTAGCCAGGATTCTAAGTGGTGGGATCTTTAATCTGGGAGAAATCTTGATCCCTTCGGAACTTTAGCTGTCAGACGCCCAGTCTCAGGCCAATTATCCTGGATATGAACACTGGCCATTTTCCCTCGGAAAAAAAACACACCCTCCCAGTTTCTTAAAAGCAGTTTTTAGGAAAACATTGTATCTCCAAAAGTAGCCAGGATTCTAAGTGCTGGCATCTTTAGTCTGGGAGAAATCCTGATCATTTCGGAATTTTAGATGTCATAAACCCAGTGTCAGGCCAAGGTCCCTGGATAAGAACACATGCCATTTCCCCTCTGAAAAAACGCACACCCTCCCAGTTTCTTAATACCAGTTTGGAGGTAGTGTTGGTCACTCCAAAGTAGCCAGGGTTCTCATGGTTCTCCCATCATCAATCTGGTAGATATCCTGATCCCTTCGGAATTTTAGATTTCAGACGACCAGTCCCAGGCCCATTGCCTTGGACACGAACATAGACCATTTTCGGTCTGAAAAAAACCACACCCTCCCAGTTTCTTAATACCAGTTTGGAGGAAGACATTATATCTGCAATAGGAGCTAAGGTTCAAACTGGCGGCGTCTTTAGTCTGGGAGAAATCCTGATTCTTTCGGAATTTTAACTGTCAGACACCCAGTCCCAGGCCAATTGCCCTTGCTACGAACATGGGCCATTTTCCCTCTGAAAAAAACCACACCCTCCCAGTTTCTTAATACCACTTTGGAGGAAGACATTATATCTGCAATAGGAGCTAAGGTTCAAAGTGGTGGCGTCTTTAGTGTGGGAGAAATCCTGATCCTTTCGGAATTTTAACTGTCAGACACCCAGTCCCAGGCCAATTGCCCTTGCTACGAACATGGGCCATTTTCCCTCTGAAAAAAACCACACCCTCCCAGTTTCTTAATACCAGTTTGGAGGTAGTGTTGGTCTCTCCAATAGTAGCCAGAATTCTAAGTGGTGGGATCTTTAATCTGGGAGAAATCCTGATCCCTTCGGAATTTTAGCTGTCAGACGCCCAGTCTCAGGCCAATTACCCTTGATACGATCATTGCCCAATTTCCCTCTGAAAAAAAACCACACCCTCCCAGTTTCTTAATACCCGTTTGGAGGTAGTGTTGGTCTCTCCAATATTAGCCAGGATTCTAAGTGGTGGGATCTTTAATCTGGGAGAAATCTTGATCCCTTCGGAATTTTAGCTGTCAGACGCCCAGTCTCAGGCCAATTATCCTGGATATGAACACTGGCCATTTTCCCTCGGAAAAAAAACACACCCTCCCAGTTTCTTAAAAACAATCTTTAGGAAAACATTGTATCTCCAAAAGTAGCCAGGATTCTAAGTGGTGGCATCTTTTGTCTGGGAGAAATCCTGATCATTTCGGAATTTTAGATGTCAGACACCCAGTCTCAGGCCAAGGTCCCTGGATAAGAACACATGCCATTTTCCCTCTGAAAAAACGCACACCCTCCCAGTTTCTTTATACATGTGTGGAGGTAGTGTTGGTCACTCCAAAGTAGCCAGGGTTCTCATGGTTCTCCCATCATCAATCTGGTAGATATCCTGATCCCTTTGGAATTTTAGATTTCAGACGACCAGTCCCAGGCCCATTGCCTTGGACACGAATATAGGCCATTTTCGCTCTGAAAAAAACCACACCCTCCCAGTTTCTTAATACCAGTTTGGAGGAAGACATTTTATCTACAGCAGGAGCTAAGGTTCTAAGTGGCGGCGTCTTTAGTCTGGGAGAAATCCTGATTCTTTCGGAATTTTAACTGTCAGACACCCAGTCCCAGGCCAATTGCCCTTCCTACGAACATGGGCCATTTTCCCTCTGAAAAAAACCACACCCTCCCAGTTTCTTAATACCAGTTTGGAGGTAGTGTTGGTCTCTCCAATAGTAGCCAGGATTCTAAGTGGTGGGATCTTTAATCTGGGAGAAATCCTGATCCCTTCGGAATTTTAGCTGTCAGACACCCAGTCTCAGGCCAAGGTCCCTGGATAAGAACATGGGCCATTTTCCCTCTGAAAAAAACCACACCCTCCCAGTTTCTTTATACCAGTTTGGAGGTAGTGTTGGACACTCCAATAGTAGCCAGGGTTCTCAGTGGTGGCATCTTTAGTCTGCGAGAAATCCTGATCCATTCCGAATTTTAGCTGTCAGACGCCCAGTCTCAGGCCAATTACCCTGGATACGATCATTGGCCAATTTCCCTCTGAAAAAAACCACACCCTCCCAGTTTCTTAATACCAGTTTGGAGGAAGACATTTTATCTGCAACAGGAGCTAAGGTTCTAAGGGGTGGCATCTTTAGTCTGGGAGAAATCCTGATCCTTTCGGAATTTTAACTGTCAGACACCCAGTCTCAGGCCAAGGTCCCTGGATAAGAACATGGGCCATTTTCCCTCTGAAAAAAACCACACCCTCCCAGTTTCTTAATACCAGTTTGGAGGTAGTGTTGGCCTCTCCAAAAGTAACCAGGCTTCTAACTGCTGGCATTTTTAGTCTGCGAGAAAACATTAGGTTTGGAATTTTAGCAGGCCGAAGCCCAGTCTCAGGACCATGCCCCTGCATGCATAGAAGGGCCTATTTCTCTGTGAAATAAAGATCACTTCACCACTTTTGTAATATCCATTTAGAGGAGGCTTTTGGCACTCCATGAACAGCCAGGGTTCTCAGTGGTGGCACTTTTAGTCTGGGAGAAATCCTGATTCCTTCGGAATTTGAGGTTTCAGACGACCAGTCTCAGGCCAAGGGCCCTGGATATGAACATTGGCAATTTTCCCTCTGAAAAAAAAACACACCCTCCCAGTTTCTTAATACCATTTAGGAGGAAGATACAGTCTCTTCAAAAGTAGCCAGGGTTCTAACTGGTGGCATCTTTAGTCTAGGAGAAATCCTGATCCCTTTGGAATTTGAGCTGTCAGACGCCCAGTCTCAGGCCAATCATTTTCCCTCGGAAAAACACACCCTCCCAGTTTCTTAAAAGCAGTTTTTAGGAAAACATTGTATGTCCAAAAGTAGCCAGGATTCTAAGTGCTGGCATCTTTAGTCTGGGAGAAATCCTGATCATTTCGGAATTTTAGATGTCATAAACCCAGTGTCAGGCCAAGGTCCCTGGATAAGAACACATGCCATTTCCCCTCTGAAAAAACGCACACCCTCCCAGTTTCTTAATACCAGTTTGGAGGTAGTGTTGGTCACTCCAAAGTAGCCAGGGTTCTCATGGTTCTCCCATCATCAATCTGGTAGATATCCTGATCCCTTCGGAATTTTAGATTTCAGACGACCAGTACCAGGCCCATTGCCTTGGACACGAACATAGGCCATTTTCGCTCTGAAAAAAACCACACCCTCCCAGTTTCTTAATACCACTTTGGAGGAAGACATTATATCTGCAATAGGAGCTAAGGTTCAAACTGGTGGCGTCTTTAGTGTGGGAGAAATCCTGATCCTTTCGGAATTTTAACTGTCAGACACCCAGTCCCAGGCCAATTGCCCTTGCTACGAACATGGGCCATTTTCCCTCTGAAAAAACCACACCCTCCCAGTTTCTTAATACCAGTTTGGAGGTAGTGTTTATATCTGCAATAGTAGCCAGGGTTCTAAGTGGTGGGATCTTTAGTCTGGGAGAAATCCTGATCCCTTCGGAATTTTAGCTGTCAGACACCCAGTCCCAGGCCAATTGCCCTGGATACGATCATTGGCCAATTTCCCTCTGAAAAAAACCACACCCTCCCAGTTTCTTAATACCAGTTTGGAGGTAGTGTTGGTCTCTCCAATATTAGCCAGGATTCTAAGTGGTGGGATCTTTAATCTGGGAGAAATCTTGATCCCTTCAGAATTTTAGCTGTCAGACGCCCAGTCTCAGGCCAATTATCCTGGATATGAACACTGGCCATTTTCCCTCGGAAAAAAAACACACCCTCCCAGTTTCCTAAAAACAATCTTTAGGAAAACATTGTATCTCCAAATGTAGCCAGGATTCTAAGTGGTGGCATCTTTTGTCTGGGAGAAATCCTGATCATTTCGGAATTTTAGATGTCAGACACCCAGTCTCAGGCCAAGGTCCCTGGATAAGAACATGGGCCATTTTCCCTCTGAAAAAAACGCACACCCTCCCAGTTTCATTATACATGTGTGGAGGTAGTGTTGGTCACTCCAAAGTAGACAGGGTTCTCATGGTTCTCCCATCATCAATCTGGTAGATATCCTGATCCCTTCGGAATTTTAGATTTCAGACGACCAGTCCCAGGCCCATTGCCTTGGACACGAATATAGGCCATTTTCGCTCTGAAAAAAACCACACCCTCCCAGTTTCTTAATACCAGTTTGGAGGAAGACATTTTATCTACAGCAGGAGCTAAGGTTCTAAGTGGCGGCGTCTTTAGTCTGGGAGAAATCCTGATTCTTTGAATTTTAACTGTCAGACACCCAGTCCCAGGCCAATTGCCCTTGCTACGAACATGGGCCATTTTCCCTCTGAAAAACCACACCCTCCCAGTTTCTTAATACCAGTTTGGAGGTAGTGTTGGTCTCAATAGTAGCCAGGATTCTAAGTGGTGGGATCTTTAATCTGGGAGAAATCCCTGATCCTTCGGAATTTAGCTGTCAGACACCCAGTCTCAGGCCAAGGTCCCTGGATAAGAACATGGGCCATTTTCCCTCTGAAAAAACCACACCCTCCCATTTTCTTTATACCAGTTTGGAGGTAGTGTTGGACACTCAATAGTAGCCAGGGTTCTCAGTGGTGGCATCTTTAGTCTGCGAAATCGTGATCCATTCCGAATTTTAGCTGTCAGGACGCCAGTCTCAGGCCAATACCCTGGATACGAACATTGGCCAATTTCCCTCTGAAAAAAACCACACCCTCCCCAGTTTCTTAATACAGTTTGGAGGAAGACATTTTATCTGCAACAGGAGCTAAGGTTCTAGGGGTGGCATCTTTGGTCTGGGAGAAATCCTGATCCTTCGAATTTTAACTGTCAGACACCCAGTCGCAGGCCAAGGTCCTGGATAAGAACATGGGCCATTTTCCCTCTGAAAAAAACCACACCCTCCTAGTTTCTTAATACCAGTTTGGAGGTAGTGTTGGCCTCTCCAAAAGTAACCAGGCTTCTAACTGCTGGCATTTTTAGTCTGCGAGAAAACATTAGGTTTGAATTTTAGCAGGCCGAAGCCCAGTCTCAGAACCATGCCCCTGCATGCAACGAAGGGCCTATTTCTCTGTGAAATAAAGATCACTTCACCACTTTTGTAATATCCATTTAGAGGAGGCTTTTGGCACTCCATGAACAGCCAGGGTTCTCAGTGGTGGCATCTTTATTCTGGGAGAAATCCTGATCCATTCGGAATTTGAGCTGTCAGACGCCCAGTCTCAGGCCAAGGTCCCTCGAAAGGAACATTGACCAATTTCCCTCTGAAAAAACCACACCCTCCCCAGTTTCTTAATACCAGTTTGGAGGTAGTGTTGGCCTCTCCAATATTAGCCAGGATTCTAAGTGGTGGGATCTTTAATCTGGGAGAAATCTTGATCCCTTCGGAACTTTAGCTGTCAGACGCCCAGTCTCAGGCCAATTATCCTGGATATGAACACTGGCCATTTTCCCTCGGAAAAAAAACACACCCTCCCAGTTTCTTAAAAGCAGTTTTTAGGAAAACATTGTATGTCCAAAAGTAGCCAGGATTCTAAGTGCTGGCATCTTTAGTCTGGGAGAAATCCTGATCATTTCGGAATTTTAGATGTCATAAACCCAGTGTCAGGCCAAGGTCCCTGGATAAGAACACATGTCATTTCCCCTCTGAAAAAACGCACACCCTCCCAGTTTCTTAATACCAGTTTGGAGGTAGTGTTGGTCACTCCAAAGTAGCCAGGGTTCTCACGGTTCTCCCATCATCAATCTGGTAGATATCCTGATCCCTTCGGAATTTTAGATTTCAGACGACCAGTCCCAGGCCCATTGCCTTGGACACGAACATAGGCCATTTTCGCTCTGAAAAAAACCACACCCTCCCAGTTTCTTAATACCAGTTTGGAGGAAGACATTATATCTGCAATAGGAGCTAAGGTTCAAACTGGCGGCTCTTTAGTCTGGGAGAAATCCTGATTCTTTCGAATTTTAACTGTCAGACACCCCAGTCCCAGGCCAATTGCCCTTGCTACGAACATGGGCCATTTTCCCTCTGAAAAAAACCACACCCTCCCAGTTTCTTAATACCAGTTTGGAGGTAGTGTTGGTCTCTCAAATAGTAGCCAGAATTCTAAGTGGTGGGATCTTTAATCTGGGAGAAATCCTGATCCCTTCGGAATTTTAGCTGTCAGACGCCCAGTCTCAGGCCAATTACCCTTGATACGATCATTGCCCAATTTCCCTCTAAAAAAAAAACCACACCCTCCCAGTTTCTTAATACCCGTTTGGAGGTAGTGTTGGTCTCTCCAATAGTAGCCAGGATTCTAAGTGGTGGGATCTTTTAATCTGGGAGAAATCTTGATCCCTTCGGAATTTTAGCTGTCAGACGCCCAGTCTCAGGCCAATTATCCTGGATATGAACACTGGCGTTTTCCCTCGGAAAAAACACACCCTCCCAGTTTCTTAAAACAATCTTTAGGAAAACATTGTATCTCCAAAAGTAGCCAGGATTCTAAGTGGTGGCATCTTTTTTGTATGGGAGAAATCCTGATCATTTCTGAATTTTAGATGTCAGACACCCAGTCTCAGGCCAAGGTCCCTGGATAAGAACACATGCCATTTTCCCTCTGAAAACGCACACCCTCCCAGTTTCTTTATACATGTGGAGGTAGTGTTGGTCACTCCAAAGTAGCCAGGGTTCTCATGGTTCTCCCATCATCAATCTGGTAGATATCCTGATCCCTTTGGAATTTTAGATTTCAGACGACCAGTCCCAGGCCCATTGCCTTGGACACGAATATAGGCCATTTTCGCTCTGAAAAACCACACCCTCCCAGTTTCTTAATACCAGTTTGGAGGAAGACATTTTATCTACAGCAGGAGCTAAGGTTCTAAGTGGCGGCGTCTTTAGTCTGGGAGAAATCCTGATTCTTTCGGAATTTTAACTGTCAGACACCCAGTCCCAGGCCAATTGCCCTTCCTACGAACATGGGCCATTTTCCTCTGAAAAAAACCACACCCTCCCAGTTTCTTAATACCAGTTTGGAGGTAGTGTTGGTCTCTCCAATAGTAGCCAGGATTCTAAGTGGTGGGATCTTTAATCTGGGAGAAATCCTGATCCCTTCGGAATTTTAGCTGTCAGACACCCAGTCTCAGGCCAAGGTCCCTGGATAAGAACATGGGCCATTTTCCCTCTGAAAAAAACCACACCCTCCCAGTTTCTTTATACCAGTTTGGAGGTAGTGTTGGACACTCCAATAGTAGCCAGGGTTCTTAGTGGTGGCATCTTTAGTCTGCGAGCAATCCTGATCCATTCCGAATTTTAGCTGTCAGACGCCCAGTCTCAGGCCAATTACGCTGGATAAGATCATTGGCCAATTTCCCTCTGAAAAAAACCACACCCTCCCAGTTTCTTAATACCAGTTTGGAGGAAGACATTTTATCTGCAACAGGAGCTAAGGTTCTAAGGGGTGGCATCTTTAGTCTGGGAGAAATCCTGATCCTTTCGGAATTTTAACTGTCAGACACCCAGTCGCAGGCCAAGGTCCCTGGATAAGAACATGGGCCATTTTCCCTCTGAAAAAAACCACACCCTCCTAGTTTCTTAATACCAGTTTGGAGGTAGTGTTGGCCTCTCCAAAAGTAACCAGGCTTCTAACTGCTGGCATTTTTAGTCTGCGAGAAAACATTAGGTTTGGAATTTTAGCAGGCCGAAGCCCAGTCTCAGGACCATGCCCCTGCATGCAACGAAGGGCCTATTTCTCTGTGAAATAAAGATCACTTCACCACTTTTGCAATATCCATTTAGAGGAGGCTTTTGGAACTCCATGAACAGCCAGGGTTCTCAGTGGTGGCACTTTTAGACTGGGAGAAATCCTGATTCCTTCGGAATTTGAGGTTTCAGACGACCAGTCTCAGGCCAAGGGCCCTGGATAAGAACATTGGCAATTTTTCCCTCTGAAAAATCCCACACCCTCCCAGTTTCTTAATACCATTTAGAGGAAGATACAGTCTCTTCAAAAGTAGCCAGGGTTCTCAGTGGTGGTATCCTTAGTCTGGGAGAAATCAGATCCATTCGGAATTTGGAGCTGTCAGGACGCCTAGTTCCCAGGCCAAGGTCCCTTGAAGAACACAGCCCAATTTCTCTGGAAAACCACACCTCCCAGTTTCTTAATACCAGTTTGGAGGTAGTGCTATCTCTCCAATATTAGCCAGATTCATGGTGGGATCTTTAACGAGAAATCCTGATCCCTTCGGGAACTTTAGCTGTCAGACGCCCAGTCTCAGGCCAATTATCCTGATATGAACACATGCCATTTTCCTCTGAAAACGCAGACACCCTCCAGTTTCTTTATACATGTGTGGAGGTAGTGCTGGTCACTCCAAAGTAGCCAGGGTTCTCATGGTTCTCCCATCATCAATCTGGTAGATATCCTGATCCCTTTGGAATTTTAGATTTCAGATTTACTCAGTCCTAGGCCCATTGCCTGGACACGAATATAGGCCATTTTCGGGCCTGAAAAACCACACCTCCCAGTTTTTATCACAGTTTGGAGGAAGACATTTATCTACAGGCAGGAGCCAAGGTTCTATGGAAAGGCCTTTAGTCTGGGAGAAATCTGATTCTTTCGAATTTTAACTGTCAGATACCCAGTCCCCAGGCCAATTGCCCTTCCGGCCTAACATGGGCCATTTTCCTCTGAAACCACACCCTCTCAGTTTCAATACCAGTTTGAGTGTGTGTTGGTCTCTCCAATAGTAGCCAGGATTCTAAGTGGTGGATCTTTAATCTGGGAGAAATCCTGATCCTCGAATTTTGTTATAGCTGTCAGACACCATAGTCTCTGTCGCTGCTAGTCCTGGATATATCATGCTATTTTCCTCTGAAAAACTAAGACCTCCCAGTTTCTTTATACCAGCTTGAGGCAGTGTTGGACACCGGCCAGTAGCCAGGGTTCTTAGTAGCATCTTTAGTCTGGCGGCAATCCTGGATCCATTCCGAATTTTAGCTGTCAGACGCCTAGTCCAGCCAATTACGCTGGATAAGACTACACAATTCCCTCTGAAAAAACCACACCCTCCCAGTTTCTAATACCAGTTTGGAGGAAGACATTTTTTATCTGCAACAGGAGCTAAGGTTCTAAGGGTGGCATCTTTAGTCTGGGAGAAATCCTGATCCTTTCGGAATTTTAAGATGTCAGACACCCAGTCGCAGGCCAAGGTCCTGGATAAGAACATGGGCCATTTTCCCTCTGAAAAACCACACCCTCTAGTTTCTTAATACCAGTTTGGGTAGTGTTTGTCCCTCAAAAGTAACCAGGCTTCTAACTGCTGGCATTTTAGTCTGCGAGAAAACATTAGGTTTGGAATTTTAGCAGGCCCAAGCCCAGTCTCAGGACCATGCCCCTGCATGCAACGAAGGGCCTATTTCTCAGGAAATAAAGACTATCACCACTTTTGTAATATCCATTTAGAGGAGGCTTTTGGAACTCCATGAACAGCCAGGGTTCTCAGTGGTGGCACTTTTAGACTGGGAGAAATCCTGATTCTTCGGAATTTGAGGTTTCAG
>JAREIS010001651.1:0-19248 GCA_030060385.1 Muscicapa striata striata
ACTGGGATGGACTGGGACCCAACTGTGGGACAGCGGGATGGGAATGGGACCCGCTGGAGCAGGGCTGGGGGACACTGGGGGTTACTGGGGACGGGACTGGGAGACATCTGGGATGGGACTGGGACAAACTGGGACCCACCGGGTCAAACCGGGACCAACTGGGACAAACTGGGACCGACAGGAACAAACCGGGACCAACTGGGTCAAACTGGGGCCCACGGAGGGTCCCGGGGGTCACTGGGAGGCGCTGGGGTCACGTGACTGGGAGGGTCAAGGTCACCCGGGTCCCCGGGCCGGGCCAGGCCGGGGTCCGGGCTGTCACATGACCCCGGGGTGTCACGTGCCCTCCCGGGGTCGCCCCCTCCGCACTCACGTGCGCGCAGCAGCCGCGCGACCCCGGCCGCCATCGGCTCCGCTCGCCGCCAGGGGGCGCCCGCACTTCCGGTCAGCAGCCAATGCGCGCGCCGGCCGCGCCACGCCCCAGCAGCGCCGGAAGTGACGCATTAACACACCGCCCTAACGAGGCGGAAGTGACCGGGATCCGCCCAACGAAGGCGGAAGTGACCCTTGATCCCAAACTGCCCCGACTCCCTCCCTGAGCGCCCCAAATCCTCCCAGCCTCCCCAAACCCCCAAATTCTCCCCAAACCTCCCCCAAAACCTCGCCCAAACCCCCCAAATTCCCAAAAATCTCCAAAATCTTCCCGAGAATCCCTCCCAAAATCCCCCCAACCTTTCCTAAAAACCCCTCCCAAACCCCCAAATTCCCCCACCCTCCCCAAACCCTCCAAAATCTTCCCAAGAACCCCAAAGCCCCCCAATTTCCCCCAAACCCTTCCAAAATCCCCCAAATCTTCCCAAAAAACCCCTCCCAATCCCTCCAAATTTCCCAAAACCCTCCAAAATCTTCCCCCAACCCCCCAAAATCTCGCCGTTTGTTTCTCAAACATCTTTATTGTCCTGGGGGGGGGGTCTCGGGTCCGACCCTTTCTCCTTAAAAATGGGGAGGGGAACAGAGGGGGAGGGGAGGGGCTGTGCTGCCTCGTTAAAAAAAAAAGGGGATCAGGGGTGGGGAGGGAGGTGAGGATTTTTGGGGGTTTTTGGTCCCCTCCCCTTTAGGAGGCGTGCTGGGCCGTGGAGAAGCAGAGCTTGAGCGTGTAGGGGTAGGGCCCATCTGGGGGAAACAAAAAAAAAAAAAAAAAAAAAAAACCAAAAAAAAAAAAAAAAATTGGGGGTCAGCAGGGGGCTGTGGGGGCTCAGGAACCCCAGCCCCCTCCCCCACAGGAACTCACTGGGGTTCTTCATCTGGAAGTGGTTGAGGAAGCCGAGGGTCTCCAGGGCGTCGCTCTTGGAGTCCCACTCGAGCAGCCCCGAGGAGCTGCGCTCGCCTGGGGGAAAGGGGGGGTTTGGGGGGGGAAAGGGGGATTTTGGGGCACTCAGGGGGCCTCTCTGGGATTTCTGGGGGGCTCAGGGGGAGTTTGGGGGCTCAGAGGGATTTTGGGGGTTTGGGGGACTCAGGGTCTCTCTGGGTTTTTGGGGGTTCAGGGGAGTTTTTGGGGCGCTCAGGGGGTTTTGGGGGCTCAGGGGGTCTCAGGGAGTTTTTGGGGGTTCAGGGGGTCTCCCTGGGGGTTTTGGGGGCTCAGGGGATTTTGGGGGGTTAAGGGTTTTGGGGGCTCAGGGGGATTTTGGGAGGTTAAGGGGGATTTTGGGGGTTTCAGGGGGCTTTTGGTTGGCTCAGGGAGGCTCCCTGGGGTTTTTTGGGGGGCTCAGGGGGATTTTGAGGGGGCTCAGAGAGGCTCCCTGGGGTTTTTGGGGGATTTTTGGGGTTTGGGGGGGGTTTTGGGGTTCAGCACTTACTCTTGCCTGAGAACACCTTGACCGAGGACGGGCGCTTGACCCCGAGCTCGTCACAGATCTGGGGGGACACGGGGGGGGGATTTGGGGGTTAGAGAGGGGTTTGGGGGGCAGGGAGGGAATTTGGGGGAGTTTTGGGGTTCAGGAGGAGGTTGGGGGGGGGCAGGGAGGGAATTTGGGGGGGAGGAAGGAGAAGGAAGAGGAAGAGGAGGAGAGGAGGAAGAAAGGGAGGAGGAAAATGAGGATGAGGAGGAAGAAAAGCAAAGCAGAGCCAAAGGAGGAAGAGGAGCTGGGTGAGAAGAGGATGAAGAAAGGCACCAGGAGGAGGATGAGGAGGGTGAGGAAGCTGAGGATGATGATGAGGATGGTGAGGAAGGCGAGAATAAGGAGGATGAGGAGGCTGAAGAAGATGAGGATGATGACGAGGATGGTGAGGAAGGTGATGATGATGATGATGAGGAAGGCAAGGATAAGGAGGATGAGGAGGCTGAAGAGAAAGTTGAGGGTGAGGAAGGTGAGGATGATGATGAGGCTGAAGAGGAAGGTGAGGATGGTGAGGAAGCTGAGGATGATGATGGTGAGGAAGCTGAGGATAAGGATGGTAAGGAAGCTGAGGATGATGATGAGGATGGTGAGGGTAAGGATGATGAGGAAGGTGAGGAAGGTGAGGATGAGAAAGGTGAGGAAGCTGAGGATGATGATGATGAGGATGGTGAGGAAGCTGAGGAAGCTGAGGATGATGATGATGAGGATGGTGAGGGAGGTGAGGATGAGGAAGGTGAGGATAATGAGGAAGGTGAGGAAGGTGAGGAAGCTGAGGATGAGGAAGGTGAGGATAATGAGGAAGCTAAGGATGAGAAAGGTGAGGAAGCTGAGGATGATGATGATGAGGATGAGGCTGAGGAAGCTGAGGAAGGTGATGAGGATGGTGCTGGTGCTGAGGAAGGCCGGTACCTCGTAGAAGTTCTCCTCGGTGACATCCAGCGCGTTGAAGAAGTGCAGCACGTTGCTCGGGTGCTGGATGCGGTTCTTGGCCGCCTGCTCGGGCGTCGAGAAGCGATTGTTGCGCGAGCCCGAGAAATCCTTGTAGCTGCACGAGCCGTCCTCGAGCCCGTACGACTGCCCGGGCATGATGGCGTGCTGCTTGGAGACGCTGAAACAGCAAAAAATGTATCAGAGAAACCCAAAATCCATCCCAAATCCATCCCAAAATCCCGTACGACTGCCCGGGCATGATGGCGTGCTGCTTGGACACACTGAAACAGCAAAAAACATCCCAAAATCAGCCCAAAATCCATCCCAAATCCATCCCATAACCCCGTACGACTGCCCGGGCATGATGGCGTGCAGCTTGGACACACTGAAACACCAAAAAATGTATCAGAGAAACCCAAAATCCATCCCAAAATCCATCCCAAATCCATCCCATAACCCCGTACGACTGCCCGGGCATGATGGCGTGCTGCTTGGACACACTGAAACAGCAAAAAACATCCCAAATTAACCCAAAATCCATCCCAAATCCATCCCAAATCCATCCCAAATCCATCCCAAATCCATCCCATAACCCCGTACGACTGCCCGGGCATGATGGCGTGCTGCTTGGAGACACTGGGAGAGGGAAAAAAACCCAAAATCAGCCCCAAATCCATCCCAAATCCATCCCATAACCCCGTTGCGACTGCCGGGCATGATGGCGTGCTGCTTGGACACACTGAAACAGCAAAAACATCCCAAATCAGCCCAAAATCCATCCCAAATCCATCCCAAATCCATCCCAAATCCATCTAAATCCATCCCAAATCCATCCCATAACCCCGTACGACTGCCCGGGCATGATGGTTGCTGCTTGGACACACTGAAACGCCAAAAAAAATATCAGAGAAACCCAAAAAATAAAAAACTGCACCCCAAAATATCCAAGGGACTCCACAAAACATCTCAGGGATCCCCAAAATGTCCCAAGGATTCCCCAAAAATCCCAAATTTCCCCCAGATCTCACCAGACGTTGAGTTTCTGGCTGAACATGAAGTTGTTGCTCAGGTGAGTGATGGCTCAGGTGTGCCCCAAAAACCCCAAATTCCACCCCAAAAACCCCAAATTCCACCCCAAAAACCCCAAAAATCCCCAATTTCCCCCCAGACCCACCAGATGTTGAGTTTCTGGCCAAACATGAAGTTGTTGTTGAGGTGGGTGGGTGATGGCTCAGGTGTGCCCCAAAACCCCAAATTGCACCCCAAAAATCCCCAAATTTCCCCCAGATCTCACCAGACGTTGAGTTTCTGGCCGAACATGAAGTTGTTGTTGAGGTGGGTGATCGCTCTGTCCACGGCGTAACCATCGGCCATTTCCACCATGGCCGCGCCCGGCTTGCTCTTCATGAACTTCACCTGCACAGGTGAGACACAGGTGAGACACAGGTGAGACACAGGTGAGACACAGGTGAGACAGGTGAGACACAGACCCCCCACAGAACCCCAAACTGCCCCCTGCCTTGCTCTTCATGAACTTCACCTGCACAGGTGAGACAGGTGAGACAGAGACAGGTGAGACAGGGACAGGTGAGGGACAGAGACAGGTGAGACAGAGACAGATGAGACAGAGACAGGTGAGACAGAGACAGGTGAGACAAGGACAGGTGAGACAAGGACAGGTGAGAGACACCCAGAGACACCTGGGAAGGGTCAGGGACACCTGGAACACCTGGGACAGGTGGGACAGGGACAGGTGACACACCTGGGACAGGGCACAGACCTCCTGCAGGAATCCCCAAAACCCCAGAGCCACCTCAGGACCCCCCAAACCCCCCTCAGGACCCCCTAAATCCCCCCCAAACCCCACTGAGGACCCCCCAAACCCGTCTCAGGACCCCCCAAACCCCTCTCAGGACCCCCTAAATCCCCCCCAAACCCCACTGAGGGCCCCCCAAACCCCCCCCAGGACCCCCCCCCACCTTCTCCACGTTGCCATAGAGACAGAAGACGTTGAACACCCTGTCACAGTTCATCTTGGCCTGGTCCAGCCCCCCTAAAACTCCCCCAAATCCCTCCCAGGACCCCCTAAATCCCCCAAACCCCTCTCAGGACCCCCAAATCCCCCAGGGACCCCCCACCTTCTCCACGTTGCCATAGAGACAGAAGACGTTGAAGACCCTGTCACAGTTCATCTTGGCCTGCTCCAGCCCCCTCAAAACCCCACTGAGGACCCCCAAACCCCCAGGACCCCCAGAGACCCCTCCCCACCTTCTCCACGTTGCCATAGAGACAGAAGACGTTGAACACCCTGTCACAGTTCATCTGGGCCTGGCCCAGACCCCCAAATCCCCTCAAACCCCCAAACCCCACTGAGGACCCCCAAACCCCCAGGGACCCCCACCTTCCCCACGTTGCCATAGAGACAGAAGACGTTGAACACCCTGTCACAGTTCATCTTGGCCTGGTCCAGCCCCTAAAACTCCCCAAATCCCTCCCAGGACCCCCTAAATCTCCCCAAACCCCTCTCAGGACCCCCAAACCCCTCTCAGGACCCCTCCCCACCTTCTCCACGTTGCCATAGAGACAGAAGACGTTGAAGACCCTGTCACAGTTCATCTTGGCCTGGTCCAGCCCCCTAAAACTCCCCAAGCCCCTCCCAGGACCCCTAAATCCCCCAAAGCCCCTCTCAGGACCCCCAACCCCCCCCAGGGACCCCTCCCCACCTTCTCCACGTTGCCATAGAGACAGAAGACGTTGAACACCCTGTCACAGTTCATCTGGGCCTGCTCCAGCCCCCAAATCCCCCAAACCCCCAAACCCCACTGAGGACCCCCTAAAGCCCCCAACCCCCCAGGGACCCCCCACCTTCCCACGTTGCCATAGAGACAGAAGACGTTGAACACCCTGTCACAGTTCATCTTGGCCTGCTCCAGCCCCCTAAAACTCCCCAAATCCCTCCCAGGACCCCCTAAATCCCCCAAACCCCTCTCAGGACCCCCAAACCCCTCTCAGGACCCCTCCCCACCTTCTCCACGTTGCCATAGAGACAGAACACATTGAACACCCTGTCACAGTTCATCTTGGCCTGCTCCAGCCCCCCTAAAACTCCCCCAAATCCCTCCCAGGACCCCCTAAATCCCCCAAACCCCCTAAATCCCCCAAACCCCACTGAGGACCCCCAAATCCCCCAGGACCCCTCCCCACCTTCTCCATGTTGCCATAGAGACAGAAGACGTTGAACACCCTGTCACAGTTCATCTGGGCCTGGTCCAGCCCCCTTAAAACTCCCCAAATCCCTCCCAGGACCCCTAAATCCCCCAAACCCCACTGAGGACCCCCAAACCCCTCTCAGGACCCCCAAACCCCCAAACCCCCAGGGACCCCTCCCCACCTTCTCCACGTTGCCATAGAGACAGAAGACGTTGAAGACCCTGTCACAGTTCATCTGGGCCTGCTCCAGCCCCCAAAACCCCACTGAGGACCCCTAAATCCCCCAAACCCCTCTCAGGACCCCCCAAACCCCTCTCAGGACCCCTCCCCACCTTCTCCACGTTGCCATAGAGACAGAAGACGTTGAACACCCTGTCACAGTTCATCTGGGCCTGCCCCAGCCCCCCTAAAACTCCCCCAAATCCCTCCCAGGACCCCCTAAATCCCCTCCAAACCCCACTGAGGACCCCCAAACCCCCAGGGACCCCCACCTTCTCCACGTTGCCATAGAGACAGAAGACGTTGAACACCCTGTCACAGTTCATCTGGGCCTGCCCCAGCCCCCTAAAACTCCCCAAACCCCTCTCAGGACCCCTAAATCCCCCAACCCCACTGAGGACCCCCCAAACCCCCCCAGGGACCCCCCACCTTCTCCACGTTGCCATAGAGACAGAAGACGTTGAACACCCTGTCACAGTTCATCTTGGCCTGGTCCAGCCCGTACACCATCAGCACGGGCGAGTCGGCGTGGGGGCCGTAGTCGGGGGGCGGGGGCGGGGGAGGGGGGGGGTGCCCGTACTGGGGTCCGTACCGGCCGGGACCCCTGCGGTGCCCCCCCCCCACGGGGGGAGGGCCCAGGCGCCGCCCCTCGTAGTGTGGGGGAGGGGGCCCGTAGCCCTCGTCGTGGTAATGGCCGTGGTGGTAGCCGGCGTGGGGGCCGCCTGGGGGGAGGGGAAAGCGGTCAGAGACCCCCCCTGAGACCCCCCAAAAACCCCCAAATACTGACAGAGGGGGCAGGGGGATCAGGGACCCCCCCAAATCCTGATAGGGGTCAGGGACCCCCTGAGACCCCTTAAAAACCCCCAAATACTGACCCCCCCCAGAGACCCCCCTAAATACTGATAGAGGAGTCAGGGACCCCCAGAGATCCTCAGGGACCCCCTAAAAACCCCCAAATACTGACAGAGGGGGCAGGGACCCCCAGAGACCCCCAAATCCTGATAGGGGAGTCAAGAGACCCCCCCAGAGACCCCCTAAAAACCCCAAATACTGACAGAGGGTCAGGGACCCCCAGAGACCCCCTAAAAACCCCCAAATACTGACAGAGGGGGCAGGGGGATCAGAGACCCCCCCCAAATCCTGATAGAGGAGTCAGGGATGCCCAGGGACCCCCCAAATCCTGACAGGGGGGTCAGGGACCCCCAGGGATCCCCTAATCCTGATAGGGGGTCAGAGGGATCAGAGACCCCCCCGAATTCTGTGTGGCCGTGGTGGTAGCCCCCAAATCCCCTCAGATCAGACTCCAGCCCCCCCAAATCTCCCCAAATCAGATTCCAGCCCCCCAAATTTCCCCCCAAATCAGACTGCAGCCCCCCAAATCCCCCCCAGATCAGACTGCAGCCCCCCCAAAATCTCCCAAATCCCCCCCAAATCAGATTCCAGCCCCCCAAATTTCCCCCAAACCCCTCCCAATCAATCTCCAGCCCCCCAAATCCCCTCCAGATCAGACTCCAGCCCCACAAAATCTCCCAAATCCCCGAAATCAAACTCCAGCCCCCCAAATTTCCCCCAAATCAGATTCCAGCCCTCCAAGTTTCCAACAAATCCCCTCCAAATCCCCCCCAAATCAGATTCCAGCCCCCCAAACTTCCCCAAATCAGACTCCAGCCCCCCCAAATCCCCCCCAAATCAGATTCCAGCCCCCCAAACTTCCCCCAAATCAGACTCCAGCCCCCCCAAATCCCCCCCAAATCAGATTCCAGCTCCCCAAATTTCCCCCAAATCAGATTTCAGCCCCCCCAAATTTTCCCCAGATCCCCCCAAAATCAGATCCCAGCCCCCCCAAATCAATCTCCAGCCCCCCAAATCCCCCCCTCTCACCATACTCTGCAGGGTGATCCCCCAGCAGGGGCGGCTGCCGCTGCCGCTTGTTGGGGTTCCCGCCGGGCTCTCCTGCAAATTTGGGGAATTTTGGGGAATTTTGGGGAATTTTGGGGGTGGGGGAGGGGCTGTGACTCCCCAACCCCCTCCCCAATTGGGAAATTTGAGCCCTTCCCCCCCCACAAATAAATAAGTAAATAAAAAATTTAGAGTTTTTTGGGTGCTCACCCCCACCCAAAACCTTCTCAATCCCCAGATTATTAATTCACTGATCATTAATTAAACATTAATGACTGGGGGAGGGTGAGGCAGCACCAAAACCCAGATTTGTCAAAAGCCCAAACCCAAATTTTCTCAAAACCCCAAACCCAAATTTTCTCAAAACCCAAAATTTGCCAAAACCCCAAACCTGGATCTTCTCAAAACCCAAAACCCAAATTGTCAAAACTTAAAATTCAGATTTGTCATAAACCAAACTCAGATTTTATCAAAACCCCAAAATCCAGATTTTATCAAAACACCAAACACAAGTTTTGTCAAAACCTCAAATCCAGATTTTGTCAAAGTCTCAAAACTCAAATTTTGTCAAAATCTAAATTCAGATTTTATCAAACCCCAAACCCAGATTTTATGAAAACCCAAATTTTATCCAAACCCAAAACCCAAATTTGGGGGCTCAAACCCCAGATTTTGTCAAAACCCCAAAACCCAAATCCAGATTTAGGGGCTCAAACCCAGATTTTATCAAAACCCAGAATCCAAACCCCCAAAATCCAGATTTTGTCCGAATTCCAAACTCAGATTTTATCAAAAACCCAAATTCAGATTTTCTCAAAACTCCAAAACCCAAATTTTCTCAAAACCCAAATTTTGACAAAACTCAAATTCAGATTTGTCAAAACCCAAAACCCCCAAAATCCAGATTTTGCCAAAACCCCAAAACTCAGATTTTATCAAAATCCCAAAAATCCAAATTTTATCAAAACCCAGATTTGGGAGCTCAAAACCCCAAAATCCAGATTTTATCAAACCCCAAACTCAGATTTTATCAAACCCCAAATCCCCAAATTTTCTCAAAACCCCAAAACTCAAATTTTGTTAAAACCCAAATTCAGATTTAATCAAACCCCAAATTCAGATTTTATTGAAAACCCAAATCCAGATTTTATGAAAACCCAAATTCAGATTTTATAAAAAAACCCAAATTCAGATTTTATCAAACCCCAAATTCACATTTTATCAAACCCAAACCCAGATTTTATGAAAACCCAGATTTTGTCAAACCCCAAACCCCAAATTTTGACAAAACTCAAATTCAGATTTCTCAAAACTCAAAACCCCAAAACCCAGATTTTATCAAAAACCCAAATTCAAATTTTATCAAACCCAAAATCCACATTTTGCCAAAACCCACATTTTACCAAACCCCAGATTTTCTCCAAACCCAAACCCCAAATTTTGGGGGCTCAAACCCCAAATCCGAACATTTTTTTTCCTCAACTCCTCCTGAAGAATTTTTCCAAAATTCCATTTTTTTAATTAAAAAGCCAGAAAAATGAGGAAAAAAAAAAAAAAAAAAAAAAGAAGAAGGGGCTACTTACAGCAGTTCAGGGGGGGGCAATAAAGTCCATTTTTGGCCCCCGAATTTTTTGGGGGGCTCCTCTTACCCGCGGCTGCTCCGGGCCCTGCGGCACAGGCGGAGGGAGAGTCACCAAAAAGGGCCCAAAACGCCCCAAAATCGGGGCCCCCCCGAGCCCCCCCCGCTCCTGGGGGGTCCTGGAAGGTTCTTGGAATGTGCTGGAATTTTTCTGGAATTTTTCTGGAATTTTTTCTGGAATTTTCCTGGATGGTTCTGTAGAGTTCAAGGTGTTGCTGGTTTGAGTTTCTGAGGTTTTTTTGGGGTTTTTTTGGGGTTTTTTTGGAAAGAGAGGAAAAGCCTGGAGGGCTCTGAAGGGATTGATTTGGGTCTTGGAAGGGAAATAAAAATAAAAGAGTTCCTGAGAAATCTCCCAATTTTGGCATGGAATGAAAAAAAAGAGTTCTTGAAATGATTGATTTGTGTCCTGGAAGGGAAATAAAAGAGCTCCTGAAATGATTGATTTGTGTCCTGGAAGGGAAATAAAAGAGTTCCTAGAAATAGCTCATTTGGGTCCTGAAAGGGAAATAAAAGAGTTCCTGAAATGATTGATTTGTGTCCTGGAAGGGAAATAAAAGAGTTCCTAGAAATAGCTCATTTGGGTCCTGGAAGGGAAATAAAAGAGTTCCTGAAATCACTGAGTTGTGTCCTGGAAGGGAAATAAAAGAATTCCTAAAAATTATTCAATTGTGTCTTGGAAGGGAAAAAGAATTTCTAAAAAAAACTGGAATTGTCCTGGAAGGGAGAAGAGTTCCTAACAAAAACTAGAATTGGGTCTTGGAAGGGAAAAAGAAATTCTGAAATCTCAGAATTGAGTCCTGGAAGGGAGAGAATTCCTGAAAATTACTAAAAATGGTCCTGGAAGGTCAAACTTTGAGGAAATGGCTGAAAATGACCCCAAAATGAGGTCCTGGAAGGGAAAGAATTCCTAAAAATGACTAAAAATGGTCCTGGAAGGGAGAGAATTTCTAAAAATGACCAAAAATGGTCCTGAAGAGAAAGGGAATGACCCCAAAATGAGGTCCTGGAAAAAATTCCCTCAAATCAGGTCCTGAAAGGGAAAGAATTCCTAAAAATGACTAAAAATGGTCCTGGAAGGGAGAGAATTTCTAAAAATGACTAAAAATGGTCCTGGAAGAGAAAATGTGAGGAAATGGCTGAAAATTACCCCAAAATGAGGTCCTGGAAGGGAAACAATTCCTAAAAATGACTAAAAATGACCTGGAAGGGAAAAATGGTCCTCAAAAGGGAGAAAATTCCTAAAAATGACTAAAAAGGTCCTGGAAGGGAGAAAATTCCTAAAAATGACCAAAAATGGTCCTGGAAGGGAAAGAATTCCTAAAAATGACCAAAAATGGTCCTGGAAGGGAGAAAATTCCTAAAAAATCCTCAAATCAGGTCCTGGAAGAGAGAGAATCTCTAAAAATGACTAAAAATGGTCCTGGAAGAGGAAATGACTGAAAATGACCCCAAAATGAGGTCCTGGAAGGGAGAGAATTCCTAAAAATTCCCTAAAATCAGGTCCTGGAAGGGAGAGAATTTCTAAAATGACCAAAATGAGGTCCTGGAAGGGAGAGAATTCCTAAAAATTCCCTAAAATCAGGTCCTGGAAGGGAAAGAATTTCTAAAATGACCAAAAATGGTCCTGGAAGGGAGAAAATTCCTAAAAATTCCCTAAAATCAGGTCCTGGAAGGGAGAAAATTCCTAAATGTCCTTGGGGTGTGTCCATGCTGCTGAATTGCCCAAAAAACCCCACCTGGAAAAGGGAGAATTCCAAGGATGTGCTGACGGTGCAGAATTCCTAAAATTGGTGTCTTGGAAGTGCAAGAATTCCTAAAAAAACCCGAATTTTTCTTGATGTGTCCATGGTGCAGAATTCCTAAAATTCACCAGGATTTTTGTGCCTTGGAAATGAGAGAATTCCTAAAAAAACCCCAAATTTCCTTGGAGTGTTGATGGTGCAGAATTCCTAAAATATCTGAATATTCCTGGGTTGTGTCCACGGTGCAGAATTCCCAAAAAAAAATCAGGATTTTTTTGTGTCTTGGAAATGAGAGAATTCCTAAAAAAAACCCCCAAATTTCCTTGGGTTGTGTCCGTGGTGCAGAATTCCTAAAAACCCACCAAGGGTTTTGTGTCTTGGCAATGAGAAAATTCCTAAAAAATCAGAATATTCTTGGATGTGTCCTGGATTGTTTCCATGGTGCAGAATTCCTAAAACCCACTGAGATTTTTTTTTTTTTTTGTGCCTTGGAGAGAATTCCTGAAAAACCCAAATTTTTTTTTTTTTTTTCCTTGGATTGTGTCTTGGAGTGTTGATGGTGCAGAATTCCTAAAAACCCACCAGGATTTTGTGCCTTGGCAATGAGAGAATTCCTAAAAAAAAAACACCTGAATATTCCTGGAGTGTTTCCATGGTGCAGAATTCCCAAATAAACCACCAGGATTTTGTGTCTTGGAAATGAAAGAATTCCTAAAAAAAAATTGTTCCTGGGTTGTGTCCGTGGTGCAGAATTCCTAAAGAAACCCAAAATATTCCCAGATTTGTGTCTTGGAATGTTGCTGAAATCCTAAAAAAAATCACCAGGGTTTTGTGCCTTGGAAATGAGAGAATTCCCAGAATATTCTTGGGTTGTGTCCTGGAGTGTTGATAGTGCAGAATTCCTAAAAAATCACCAAGATTTTGTGCCTTGGAAGTGAAACAATTCCTAAAAAACCCAAATTTTTCCTTGGGCTCTGTCCTGGAGTGTTTTCCATGGTGCAGAATTCCCAAAAAACCCACCTGGATTTTGTGTCTTGGAAATGAGAGAATTCCCAGAATGTTCCTGGATTGTGTCTTGGTGCAGAATTCCTTATAAAATTTGCCCAAACTGTGCCTTGGAAGTGAGAAAATTCCTGAAAAACCCAAATTTTTTTTTTTTTCTTGGATTGTGTCTTGGAGTGTTTTCCATGGTGCAGAATTCCTAAAAAACCCACCAGGATTTTGTGTCTTGGAAGGGAGAGAATTCCCAGAATATTCTTGGGTTGTGTCCTGGAGTGTTGATAGTGCAGAATTCCTAAAAAATCACCAGGATTTTGTGCCTTGGAAATGAGAGAGAATTCCTAAAGAAACCCAAATTTTCCTTGGGTTGTGTCCATGGTGCAGAAAATTCCTAAAAACACCAAAATGTTCCTGGAGTGTGTCTTGGAATGTTGCTGGAAAATCCTAAAAACCCACCAGGATTTTGTGCCTTGGAAATGAGAGAATTCCTGAAAAACCCAAGTTTTTCTTGGAATGTTCATGAAATTCCTAAAAACCCACCGGGGTTTTTTTGTGCCTTGGAGAGAATTCCCAAAATGTTCCTGGATTTTGTGTCTTGGAATGTTGCTGGAAATCCTAAAAACCACCAGGGTTGTGTCTTGGAAGTGAAAAGAATTCCCAAAATATTCTTGAATTGTGTCTTGGAATGTGCTGATGGTGCAGAATTCCCAAAAACCACTGGGATTTTTGTGCCTTGGAAATGAGAGAATTCCTAAAAAACCCCAAATTTTTCCTTGGGTTGTGTCCATGGTGCAGAATTCCTAAAAAACCATCAGGATTTTTGTGCCTTGGAAATGAGAGAGAATTCCCAAAATATTCCTGGAGTGTGTCTTGGGTTGTGTCCGTGGTGCAGAATTCCCAAAAAACCATCAGGATTTTTTGTGCCTTGGAAATGAGAGAAAATTCCCAGAATGTTCCTGGAGTGTGTCTTGGAATGTTGCTGCAAATCCTAAAAAAAAACCAACCAGGATTTTTGTGCCTTGGAAATGAGAGAGAAAATTCAAAAAAATATTTTTGGGAATTGCCCTTGGGTTGTGTCCGTGGTGCAGAAAATTCCTAAAAACACCAAAATGTTCCTGGAGTGTGTCTTGGAATGTTGCTGGAAAATCCTAAAACCACCAGGGTTGTGTCTTGGAAGTGAAAAGAATTCCCAAAATATTCTTGAATTGTGTCTTGGAATGTGCTGATGGTGCAGAAAATTCCTAAAATTTCTCCCGGAGGTGCCAGATCCGCGCGGTTTTTGGGGCCTTTCCTTCCCAAATTTTTGGGTTGGTTTTGGTGTTTTTGGTTGTTTTTTTTTTGGTTTTTTTTTTTTTTGGGCAGTGGTGGATGGATGTGCCGTGTCCTCGCCGGGTCAGGTGGTGATTTTTGGTGTTTTTTTGGCTGTTTTTTGGCTGTTCTTTTGGGGCTCTTGGGGCCGTGTGTGTGTGTGAGGGGTGTGAGGAGGAGGAGGAGGAGGAAGAGGCCAAACCCCCCAGCACCCCCACCTCCCCCAAAATTTTGGGATCCTTTTTTGGGAAGGACCCCAAAACCCCCCATTTTTTTTTAAAGATCCCCTGAACCCATTTTTTGGGGAAGGATCCTCCTTTTTTTTTTTTTTTTTTTTTTTTGGAAAAGATTCTCCCCATTTTTCAGAAAGAATCTCCCTTTTTTTTTTTTTTTTTTTTGGGAAGATCCCCCCTTTCCTTTTTTTGGGATCCCACTTTTTTTTGGGGAAAAATCCCCCTTTTTTTTCGTAAAGATCCCCTTTTTTTGGGAAGGATCCTCCCCTTTTCCCCCTATTTTTAGGATGGATCCCCCACTTTTTGGGATCCCCCCCTTTTTTAAGAAGCATCCCCTTTTTTGGGAAGCATCCCCATTGTATTGGGAAGAATCCCATTTTTAAGAAAAATCCTGTTTTTTGGGGATCCCCCTTTTTTTTTGGGGGGGGGGTGGGAATTCTCCCTTTTGTCTTTTTTAGGAAAAATCCCCCTTTTTAAGAAAGACCCTCCCCTTTTTTCCCTATTTTTCAGAAAAATCCCTCATTTTTTGGGATCCCCATTTTTGACAAAAATCCCTCTTTTTTTAGTTAAAACTCCCCCGTTTTTTTAGGAAAGACACTCCCCCCAAAATCCCAAGAAACCTCCCCAAGCCCTGCTGAGGGTGTGGCCCCTCCCTCCCCCCACCTGGCCCAGGTGAGAGCCCAGCCCCAGCCCCAGCTCTGTGTTACCTGTCCCGCTCAGGTTGGGGTTGGTGTAGTCCCAGGTGTCCTGGTCGTTCTTGAACACGTTCAGCCGGCTGGGCTGGGGGAGGGGCGGTGGGGAGGGGCGTGGGCACCTGCCCAGGTGTGCCCAGGTACCCCCAAGTGTGCCCAGGTACCCCCAGGTGTGCCCAGCTATCTCCTCAGGTACCCCCTGGTGTGTCCCCAGGTACCCCCAGGTGTGTTCTTAACTATCCTCAGGTACCCCCAGGTGTGTCCCCAGGTACCCCCAGGTATCCCCAGGTGTGCTCCAGCTCTCCCAAGTACACCCAGCTGTCCCCAGGTGTGTCCCCATCTGTCCCCAGGTGTGTCCCCATCTGTCCCCAGGTGTATTCCTGTTCCTTGGGTATCCCCAGGTGTGTCCCAGCTGTGTTTTCAGTTATCCCCAAGTGTGTCCCAGGTGTCTCCCAGCCACCACCAGCTGTTCCCAGGTGTGTCCCAGCTGTTCCCAGGTGTGTTCCCAGCTGTGTTTTCAGTTATCCCCAGCTGTCCCAGATGTGTCCCCAGCTGTCCCAGGTATGTCCCAGCCATCCCCAGCTGTTCCCAGCCATTCCCAGCTGTGTCCCAGGTGTGTTTTCAGTTATCCCCAATTGCCCCAGGTGTGTCCCCAGCTGTGCCCAGGTGTGTCCCAGCCATTCCCAGCTGTTCCCAGGTGTGTTTTCAGTTATCCCCAGCTGTCCCAGGTGTGTCCCAGGTGTGCCCAGGTGTGTCCCCAGCTGTCCCAGGTGTGTTCCCAGCCATCCCCAGCTGTTCCCAGGTGTGTTTTCAGTTATCCCCAGCTGTCCCAGGTGTGTCCCCAGCTGTCCCAGGTGTGTTCCCAGCCATCCCCAGCTGTTCCCAGGTGTGTTTTCAGTTATCCCCAGCTGTTCCCAGGTGTGTCCCAGTTATCCCCAGCTGTTCCCAGGTGTGTTTTCAGTTATCCCCAGCTGTCCCAAGTGTGTCCCAGGTGTGTCCCCAGCTGTCCCAGGTGTGTTCCCAGCCATCCCCAGCTGTTCCCAGCCATTCCCAGGTGTGTTTTCAGTTATCCCCAGCTGTCCCAGGTGTCTCCCAGCTGCTCCCAGGTGTGTCCCAGGTGTGTCCCAGGTGTGTCCCAGCCCTCCCCAGCCGTCCCACCTGGCCCAGGTGGGCTCACCTTGGCGTACTCGATCTTGAGGGTGCAGCAGCCCGAGTAGATGTCGGCGCCGTTGAGCGAGGCCTTGGCGCGCTGCGCGCTCTGCACCGAGTCGAACGTGCCAGAGGGGGGTCAAGGAAAAACCCAAAATTCGGGACCTCCCTCCCACCCAAACCTGGGCAACTCCCCCCTGGGATTCTGGGAATGACCATCCCAGAATTTCGGGAATTCCCCCTGGGATTTTGGGAATGACCATCCCAGAATTTCGGGAATTCCCCCTGGGATTTTGGGAATGACCACCCTGGAATTTCGGGAATTCCCCCTGGGATTTTGGGAATGACCATCCCAGAATTTCGGGAATTCCCCCAGGGATTTTGGGAATGACCACCCCAGAATTTCGGGAATTCACCCTGGGATTTTGGGAATGACCATCCCAGAATTTCGGGAATTCCCCCTGGGATTTTGGGAATGACCACCCTGGAATTTTGGGCAATTCCCCCTGGCATTTTGGGAATGACCACCCTGGAATTTCAGGAATTCCCCCTGGGATTTTGGGAATGACCATCCCAGAATTTCGGGAATTCCCCCTGGGATTTTGGGAATGACCACCCTGGAATTTCGGCAATTCCCCCTGGGATTTTGGGAATGACCATCCCAGAATTTCGGCAATTCCCCCTGGGATTTTGGGAATGACCATCCCAGAATTTCGGGAATTCCCCCTGGGATTTTGGGAATGACCATCCCAGAATTTCAGGAATTCCCCCTGGGATTTTGGGAATGACCATCCCAGAATTTCGGGAATTCCCCCAGGGATTTTGGGAATGACCATCCCAGAATTTCAGGAATTCCCCCTGGGATTTTGGGAATGACCATCCCAGAATTTCAGGAATTCCCCCTGGGATTTTGGAATTTCCCCCAGGGATTCTGGGATTTCCCCCAGGAATTTTGGAATTTCCCCCAGGAATTTTGGGATTTCCCCCAGTAATTTTGGGATTGATTTCCCCCAGGAATTTTGGGATTGATTTCCCCCAGGAATTTTGGGATTTCCCCCAGGAATTTTGGGATTGATTTCCCCCAGGCATTTTGGGATTGATTTCCCCCAGGAATTCTGGGATTTCCCCCAGGAATTTTGGGCACTTCCAGGAGCTCAGACTCAGGTGGGGTGAGCTGAGTGCTGGTCCCCGGGGGATTTGGGAATGTGGGATATTCCACCATGGCCTGCACGCCGTTCTTGCGGAAGATGACGATTCTCTGCACGGGCCCGCAGGGGTTGCAGATGGTGTAGAGCACGTCCTGGGGGAGCACGAGCAATAAAACTTCCCTCAATCCCAATAAAACCCCAATAAACCCCAACAAAACCCCACTAAACCCCACTAAACCCCAACAAAACCCCAATAAACCCCAATAAACCCCAATAAAACCCCACTAAGCCCCAATAAACCCCATTAACCCCCCAGTCTCACGTGGTAATGGAGTAAATAGGATTGAAAAAGGTAAAGAGCAGCACAATGGTGGTGACTCCAAACCCCGATAAACCCCACTACAACCCAATAAAACCTCAACAAACCTCAATAAAACTCCTCTAAATTCCCCCAAACCCCAATAAAACCTCAACAAACCCCAATAAAACTCCTCTAAATCCCCCCAAACCCTAATAAATCCCCACTAAACCCCACTCTCACCGTGGTGATGGAGTAGATGGGGTTGAGGATGGTTAAGGGCAGCACGGTGATAGTGACCCCAAATCCCATTAAACCCCACTAAACCCCAATAAAACCTAAATAAACCCCAATCAAAGCCCACTAAATCCCAATAAAACCCAAAAAACCCCCAGTAAACTTCAATAAAATACCACTAACCCCCCCTAAACTGACCGTGGTGATAGAGCAGATGGGGTTGAGGATGGTGAAGAGCAGCACATTGGTGGTGACCCCAAATCCCACTAAACCCCACTAAACCCCATAAAACCCTATTAAAACCCCACTAAACCCTACTAAAACCCCAATAAACCCCCATTAACCCCCCAATCTCACCGTGGTGATGGAGTAGATGGGGTTGAGGATGGTGAAGAGCAGCACGTTGTTGACGCCCCGCGCGTCCTCGCTGTCCCCAGGCCGGGAGATTTTCTGGCTGGTGGAGTAGTTGACGAAGGCCGGGTGCCCCGCAAAGTAAATCTGGTTGTCGGCTGCGTAATTGACGGCGTTGCAGGCGCCCAGGATGTCCTCAAACTCCACCAGGGCCTGGCGCTTCTTGGGCATCACCACCACGTAGCTGGGAGGGGACAGGGACAGGGACATTGTCACCGTGGTGTCACCAAGCCCTGGTGTCACCCCCACATAGCTAGAATAAGGGACAGGGACATTGTCACCACCCCGAGGTACAGCTGGGACAGGGCACAGGAAAGCGCTGCCACCACTGTCACAGTTTCCCCACCGTCCTCAGAGTGCCCCGTTTCAGTGTCCCCAGTGTGTACCCAGTGTCCCCACCCACACTGTCCCCACTCCGGTGTCCCCAATGTCCCAAAAATGTCCCCAGCACACTGTCCCCGCTGTGTCCCCAACGTCCCCGGAGTGTCCCCACCTGATGGGCCCGAACTCCTGCAGCGCCTCCACCAGATCGGCCTCCACGATGCCGTCGATGAGGCCGCGGATGTGAACCACGGGCGACGCCGGCGTCTTGTGGGGATCCTCGTAATTCTCCTGGGGGATGAGGGGACACCGAGGGCTTGGGGACACCCCAAAAACCACGCGGCTTCGGGGACACCCCAAAAACCCCGCGGCTTTGGGGCCACACGAGGCAAAACCGGTTTGACCTCGCAAAACGGGTTTGACCGTCACAAATGGGTAACCGACCCTCACAAACGGGTATGTGACTCTCACAAAATACTGTTCTGCCCTAAATATTTGCCCCCGCTCAGTATTTGCCCCCCTCACCAAGCAATCCTTTCTCAAAGGATAATTTTTAAGTCCCCTCAGCCCTTCCCGCCATATTTGTCCCCTCAGAACCTTCCTCCCCGCATTTCCCCCCTCACAGAAATCTCTCCGCTCCTCTTCCCCTCATTCACCTTCATGAGGGTCTCCTACGTGCCCTCAGCCCTTCCCGCCATATTTGCCCCCTCTCCCCTCTCATCTGCTCCCTCACGGAGCTGTTTCACCCCCCTCAGCCCCTTCCGCCATATTTACCCCGCTCAGAGACTCCTTCTGCCCCTCACAGTGCGGTTCTGCCCCCTCTCCCCGCACAAAACCCCTTCCCCGCTTTCCCCCCGCTCTCACCGCTCCTCCCGCTCCGGCCCCGCCGCCATGCACCCCGCGAGGCCGCACCCA